>CM030365.1:239222420-239426397 GCA_017893485.1 Hemerocallis citrina | reverse complement strand
CTGTATAATGAAACAGGTAGAAATCCCAGCTACCATATCTTCCTAGGCAAATCTCGAGAAAATTATTGTGTGTTAGCATGTAGTTGGCTGCGTTTGTTTTTTCTCATTCTTTTTCGCTTTATTGTTTGCTATCTTGTGAGTAGTTTGAGACTACAACATCAACATAGAAATTTCACCATAGAAAACTAATTACTAGAGAGGATATTTTTCACATGTAAGTTCAAAATTTCTTTACTAAAGGGTGTTGGAAAACAACCTTTTGTTATCTTAGCACCCATATGTTTACAAATGAACACAAAATTCTTTTTACTTTACAAATCTCTAGAGAACCATGAACCCAGAAAATTAAGCAGTAATTTATTTAGAATCTCATCAACGAGCTCTAGATTGTAGTGAGTGAGACTATTGCGAATCTAAGAAACCCAACCTATATTTCAATTCTAGAGTAGATTATACAACATCATGAATATATTTTATGACAACTCAAACTATAGTAGTTTATGTTAGATTCCAAACAGTATTGATTCTGTGATAGGCATCTAGAAATCTATTCTAGTGTAAAATATGGTAAAGCAGATAGTGTCAGTTTTCGACTTCGAATTTACATATAAATAATGGAGTATAATTTCTACCTGATTCCCACAACCACCTTGAAGTCATCTTCAAGAGATCTTTTGATATATTTTTGGAAATCAAATTTACCTCCAGGAGCTATATGAACCTTAAAAATAATTTTAAAAAAAAACATTAAGAGAGTGAAAGTTCACCGTAAAATTTCACTTTTCAGCCAAGAAAACTCACAGTGACAAATCCATGTCGCATGGTCAAGTAATCACTTTTGCGGACAGATCTGTAAAACTGCCGAAAAAAGCTTTCCTAAAAGCAAACAATGTTTTCAAAGAAATTTCATATAATAAGCACTTGTCATGGTTTTCCTTCAAGGGTATTCAAATTTAAAACACTTTAAAAGTGAGCCATTTCTAATGGAAGTGCAAATTCTTTTTTTTATTTATACATGCAAAAATTCAAATATTTAGTAAGATTTATTTAGTAAAAGAGAAAATTCTTACTATATAAACGAATAATTTAAGCTTGTTCATGACACTTGTATGATGCTTCACAAAAGATGTCTCATTAGCAAATCTGAATCTGTGAGGATCTGTGAGTCAGAGAGAGCAAAAGATGAAGTAACCAAAAATAACATAATGGGCTAACAAGTCAAAAATTTAGCAAATTTTATGTATCAACACAGTAATACATTTAAGATGCCAAATTCCATGATAAAGTAAACCAGTTTAAAAACAAGAATTCTAGCACCATGTCTAAAAGCTGAACTGTTGTTGCTGATATCAGTCGGATCTAGAATGATGAACCCTCTTTGAATGTTGTCATGATTGAACTAAGTAATGATTATGATCATTCTTACTGAGACCAAGTCCATAATATATTTCAAAGATTTACATTTTATGTTTAATTAACAATAAATAAATAAATAAATAAATACTAAAATTTTAAGTTTACTAATTGTCTAAACAACATAAAGGATATTTATTTATATAACTTTATTATTAAGTGAGGAAGGGACTTTCTAAACCTCCAATTTACTTGGAATACCATTCTAATTGAAAGAGTGTCATGTTAAATTCATGTAGCGCCAAAGTATTAGCATATTACTCCTTCCTCATTAAAATCTCATATATGCGCGTAGGGGTGGCAATGGGTCGGGTTCGGGTCAGACTCATGTAAATCTGGGTCCGGGCACATTTAAATTTCATGAGTCAAGCCTGGCCCATATATTAATAGGACCTGAATATGTAATCCCAAACCCAAATATAAGATAATTTGGTCGGGCTTAGGCACTCTTCATAACACACACACACACACACACACACATATATAGGGGGATCTTCTGTTGCAAACAACTGTAGCGTGCAAATGCCCTATGAAGCCTGAAGCCTTGAAACAACGGCTTCATTATACACTAAGGCCATTGTTTCAAACAATCGCTTCAGTAGTTTACACGCGTTTGCACGCTATAGTGCGTTTACAACCGAAGATTCCCAGCTGACCCCTAGTCCACACACATGAATTTTTTGGGTGTATCCTCAGTCTCATATATAGAAGCCACCATTTGAATATTCAACTATGTCTTTGGACATTAACATAATAGCCTTGCAAAAAACCATATAAATTTCAATACTTATCAAAAAAATAAATTTCTTAGTTTCATATGAAACCTGAATGAGTCTACTACAACATTATAGTTAAGAACATCTCAATTTAACCACAATTATTTTGTCTAATTCCACATGCAAAACAGTAGGTTCAGATTCTATAAAACTGCAGCTCTTGCTACTTATAAAAATCACCGAAAATCTCACACTTCATGAAAATTTGATTTCTTATACTCGAAAGAAAGCTTAATGAATCTACTTCAAATTCTTAGTTTTGAGTTTCCTCAAAATACTGCATATAAAAGGTTAAAATGGTCGGAAATCAGAATGTGTACAAATTTCCAGAACCAAGGCAAAACTGTGAACCAGTCCTAAGTTCGAATTTGTTTAAAATACTAAATGATATCCAAACCTCATGAAATTTTGTGAACCTATTATGGACATATACTAGATTCACATATAAAAAGCTCAGCTTCAAATTTCATACATGTGGAGAGAAATGATTTGTAGAATTAAGCATGATGTTCAAGACAGAATTATATAATATGTCATGTTTCATTTCTTAACCAGGAATTCAGATTTATTTAAAATACCCAATGATATTCAAACATCATGAAATTTTTGTGGAGATGTTATACACATATACATGATACACATAAAAATTTCAGCTTTAAATTTTCTCTAGTTAAAGAGAAATAATTTTCAGAAGTAAGTCCTAAATTAAAATATTTCCAAGTTACCTTACCGTAATTTCACACAATTAATTGACAAAAATTCACACATGATTCAATCAATCTAAGTATGAATACTCATCGAATACAACATATATAGCTTCTGTAACATGCATACACCCTACAATATAATTGAAATCAGAGTAGTAAAATTGTTACCCACCTTCCGAATTTGATTGCTTCTACAGCTCCAACGAAGCGTTCCAACATCAAATTCGATAAAGTTAACCTTATGACCATAACAAAACATACACTATTACTATCATCTCTTATGTTAATAATCTACAACTCATAAAATATAATAGAGTTTCTAAGTTTACTTTATGAAAACTTCAACTCCAAATATCTTATTTCTCATCTCTTAAGGGCAAGGTTTATGTAGGTATTTATAACCCTAATTATGCACTATTCCATCCAACTCATTAATCCATCTCCTCTAACTCTAGATTGTAATTTAATTCTACATCCACTATGTCAACAACTAGTAAGATCCATGCATGATTAAAAAATGGATAATTTCATTAAGGTCCTTTTTCCATGATTCTCATTCACTCATTTTCTAGAAGTCCATAGTCACCAACTCAATTTCTCTTAAGTTCTCAAGTTCACAAAATATTATATTAAATAAGCATATGGATCATTCCCAAATATTTATATTCCACAAACTAACATATAAAAATATTTAGGATATTATATAAGACTATACGCAATGATACAAAATACATGTGCATAACACATGTGAGGGTAAAATTGTCATAACTCAATTTTGCAGGGCGTTACAGGCTCGTTCGCCGGTATCACAAAGCTTTCCCAACCCGCACCAGCTTCAGAAAGTTGTCTCTCTCAAAATAATCATACTAGGCTTGTACTTGATCATAATACATTTGCAATAAGAGCAAGCAGACTATTTGCCTGCTCCCCTGTAATTCTAGTATAAGCAACTCATCATGCCTTTTGCACAGCTCGGAGTCCTCCATCCAAGCCCTCAGCAGGATTATCAACAACACCTGGGACCACGACTTGTATCGTCGCTATACTTCCACTAGTTGTATAACGTCCCGAGCCCGGCTCAGCTGCGCACGTGGCTACACGTGCGCACACGCGAAAGAACTGACACAAAACTCTAGCCACGCCCACCACAGGCACCATCAAAAGGTGGGTTAACCCTATAGGTGAACCTTTCTCATTTGGAATCCTATATAAACATACACTTCTCCACTCATTTTTCCAATATGGGACTTCATTCCCATGCCAACTCACGTTGACCATCCATGCATGCATACTCATTTTTCATGCACAATTAATGCATATGCCCCATAATCAATCCTATAGGTCACATCATCCATCCTTTTGATCAATATCCCATAGGATCTCTTTATGGGCCAACAACCAAATCCATCAATCTCTTATATTATATATATATATATATATATATATATATATATATATATATATATATATATATTATTATATTATATATTTCTATATAATATTATATATATACCCGCTTAAGTACGGGGTGTTACAAGTTGAGTCATCCCTATTTTTACTCACTAGCCTGGTAACAAAATGCCCCCTTTTTTTCATTTCGTATGCCCATCCCTATCCCCCTCTTTCCCTTTTTCATCTCTTCATCCATTTGTATTGGGATGGTTTTACTTACTTCCACTAGTTGAGTCATCCTTATTGTTACTCACTAGCCTGAAATCAGACTGCCCCTTTTTTCGTTTCATAGGCCCAGCCCAATCCCCCTTACTCTCATTCATCTCTTCATACATCTGTATTGGGATGATTTTACTTGCACCAAACACAACCAGAGAACGATAGGCACTCCTCCCCCAAGGTCCTGTCTCTTTACTATTGCTACTCCTTCGTTGCCCCATTCCAATAAAGGGATTACTTTTCCATCTCTAGCTTTGAATGAAAAAGTCTTCCTTGACTTCGTCTCCATTGGCATATTCTCTTTCCCCACTGCCTTTCATTCTTGCATCTTCCCCTTTACTGGGACTTCACCATTCTTAGTTAGTATTAACTGATGGGCCATCTCCACCTAAAACAAAAAAAACCTATTTGAGTTCAAATGACCAGTATTCCAATTTTGAGCAGGCTTTTCCATTGGGTGATCCACTTGGGCCGACGGGCAAGCATCATTTAGACCCACCCCTTCGTCTCACTCCACCATAGGTTTTATTACTCCGATCCTCAGATCTGCTCCCCTCATTCACTTCATGTCACCCTCCTCATCATTGAGGAATGTTGAGATCTCCTCCGACATTTCTCCACTACTTAGCCAAGGACCAAACAATTCCTTCACCTCCTCTTTCTGCACCCCCCTCCTTAGTAGCCACACCCATTCCATTGTTGCCTTCTTCACCCCCTTCTTGAAATGAGATGCTCACCCCATTAACTTTTACACCCTGTGCCTTTTTTATCCCGCAATTTGACACGCTGTGCTAGAATCGTCAACATCGGCAACAGCCTATCTCCTCATAAACAAATTCTTGAAAGAAATCTTCCTTCAATGTGAGAATTGGGGTTCCAGGCATCAAAGGTGGTTCTCTCAAATCCACTTCGACCATGCTCGGGCAAAAGCCCCTTACTCACCTCCACCTCCACCGTGCACGCATCAAGCACAATTGATTTAGGCACCCGCGTTACTCAAATTCTCAGCAGTGCCTCTCTCGTTCAATAATCCACCTGCAAGCCTAGACTAGACGACACACCTACACTATCGCTCGTGATATACTATCCACCTTAGGGCGAAAGTCAAGCCGCCACTCATCAAGATCATAAACCCTTCCAAAACCCTTCCAAAAGAGGAATGATTTCAAATCCCCCTTTCAATTTCCCATTTGGAGGTGAGAACCTATAGACAAACCCTAGATCCATACTCCTACCCAAAACCTTCCCGATTAACGATTCTTTCCATTGAGCCCTCACCAGATCCATCTCCTCGTCAGAAAAAAGGCAACTGGCTTAGAAAACACCTCCTTCAATCGTTATCACTCCTCAACTGAAACACACCGTGGATCAGTTTTCCCGCCCCGAATCCTTCTCACCACGTTAGACTTCGTCAACGAAGACCCCCCATGTGGATCTCCCCCGAGGATGGTAGGCGTGGATCCCCTAAACGGGAGGAAACACTTGTTCACATCTGGAGCCATTTCTTGGATCTTATATATGCATCATTGTTGTTGATCATGTCGGTATGTTGTACTTAGATGTTAGCTTTTCCCCTCTCTTTACTTTGAGATATTTTGTTTCACTAAAGTCTTCTTTATGAAACAATGGATCCCACTAATTTGATCAAAAAAGAAAAAAAAGAAAAAAAAGAAATCTGATTGTTATGTAATTATTAAGTTAAATTCTAATTATCACTCACCTAGAAAATTAATCATACTATAGAAATAAAACATATTTTCAAGTCCAAGATTGATATGAATCCAATTTTTCAAACATTGGTATCCAATTAAAATATTTCTATCGTATCTGTGAAATTCTAACACGCCCCCTTAGGTCGAGAGCTCATTTTTTTATGGGCCAAAGAAACGAGATAAATGCCTAACAAATTGTGGGCCGAGACCTGGACAATAAATACGTTGCGGTAATTTATTTTTAAATCTGCATTTAAATTGCGTAGCCGGTGGGATTCGAACCTAGGTTGCTTTGATACCATGTAAAAGTCTCTGCCACTAAGCTAAAACTTCGAAGTTGTAGAAGGGTTGAGAGAAATTGCACTTGTATTCTAACAGTATCCATATCACCTGTCTGCATTGTGTGACCTAGTCATTTATCCTAGTGTTCAGATTTCTCTACTTGATTTAGTAATATTTGGGAGGTCAAAATGTGGGATGAGAACTTCAAATAATGGAAAATTTAATTTAAGAAATGAAAAAAGTTACAAAAGGATGTTGTTGTGATAACATTGACATAGCATTAAGCAAAATCCATAACTACTATTTACATGAAGCACTCGTTTGATTTAACAAGATAAAAAAAAAGGTATAAATCTTAAAAAGAGTCAAAAATGTCTTTGTCCATGCACTAAAGAATAACAACTAACTATTTCAAGGCGTAGTAGAAGTACAAGTAAAGATAGTACATAATAAACGAAAAGAAGGTACCATTGGCATGTCCAAAATCAATTGACTCCGTCTCCCTTTCCCAAATTTTCCATCTACGGATCTACAAGAATGAGGTTATTTCAAGAAACAACTTTGTGAAGTGCCCAAGAACGATTCAGTATAGTGTAAATAAATAATCCACCTTTGATCTTCCAAGCATCATGGTACAAGCACTACCTAGAACATGAAACACTGCAAGAAAAAATATGAAGATGTGTAGCTGATGAAGTGCATGGGGCGTAACAAGTGTGACTTTCCCCTGTTAACAAGAAAGCACAAATTATAAATGATATATGCAAATATGCTTAGTTTCTTTTAAGAAATAACCCTAAGAAAGATAATTACATAATTACAGAAGATGCATGTTTCTGTAGGTTTGAAATTTTGTTGGGGATACTTCATCCTTTTGATGTGCGTATGCCCTTTGTTTAAAATCCTTTTTTTTTTAAGGAAAAGGTGGAGTATGGACACCCTCTTTCATTAATAAGGAGTTAATACAACAAACTCAGAGTACTGAGCCAAGTACAATAACCTAAGAAACAACAAAAGAAAATAAATCCACCCCTTTGTTTAAAATCTTGAGGGGAACTTACTTGAAACTAGCACAAACTGTCAACACCAAACAGACTCCACATGGAAAACTGTCATGATATGAATTAAATTCAAAGGGTCTGTAAAGGTTGTTGATCATATGGCCATACACAGTGACCAATAAAAATGATAAATCCAACCTTTTATAATTTTATTTTTTTTAAAGGAAAAGGTGGAGTATGGGCACCCTCTTTCATTAATAAGGAGTTAATAAAACAAACTCAGAGTACTGAGCCAAGTACAATAACCTAAGAAACAACAAAAGAATATAAATCCACCCCTTTGTTTAAAATCTTGAGGGGAACTTACTTGAAACTAGCACAAACTCTCAACACCAAACAGACTCCACATGGAAAACTGTCATGATATGAATTAAATTCACAGGGTCTGTAAAGGTTGTTGATCATATGGCCATACACAGTGACCAATAAAAATGATAAATCCAACCTTTTATAACAAAAAATTGCAGAATTTTTTTTTAGAAAATAAGATAATAACTTTGTACATTGTATGCAACAAACTTATCCTGCATGGTCTTCATCAAGGAAGACTATAAACACTCGTTGAATCATGTTTCCTTTTTTTGGGTGTGTAGTTGAACTTTTTGGATGATAGTATTGTATTTACCCTAAAGTTTAATTACTGTCCTCGCTATAAAGTCATAAGCCAATTGGTCGACCAACTCCTTTGGAGACCGGTCCAATGAGGTAGGTCGACCAGCCGGGTCGTAGTTTGAGCAATCTCGAGTTTCAGGTTGGGCTGCAACATTATAGTGCTTCCTTTTAGGCTGTCTTTCTCCAGTTATTATCGTACGACTCTAATTGCATGACTTTATTTCTAGACCCATCAGAAGGTGGAGAATCAAGAACACAATCGAGAAATTTCTAGATCTCACATGTATCTAGGGTAAATATAGTCAAGGCCCCTGGCTTAATACTGGATTTCTATTATGCCCCTTGATTTTTTTCAACTCCGATGTAAAACCCTTAAACAGTATGTATTCCACAATAACAGTCCATAACCAAAAACTGTAACAACCAACATAAAAAAAAATGACAAAAGGTGAAGAAAGAAGGAACCACTCTTCTGTCCATCGCAGGTCCTCAGGTTCGAAGCCCCTCCAAGACGCCAACCATTCTTTTCGCCCTATGACGAAGAGGGGAAGGGATGAGGATGCAGAGAGATGGGTTCAAGTGAGAGGAAGGGGAGCGGTTAGAGGGGATGATAATACAGGGCCTACTCGACATCGGTCGAGTGAAGTGCGCCGTGACCATAGAGGTCCGGCGTATAGGGGTTCAGAAGAGGAGGGACATAGAGTCCCATCGAAGGGCCTAGCACTAAGGGTGGCACCGGTAGAGGAGAGAGCCCCACAGGGTGGCACCGGTATAACCATAGGGGTTCCTACCTGCAAGCCACTAAGAGGAATCTGGGAGTGATCGGAAGTGACGAAGCCCGTAGAGGTGGGGTAGCGACGGAGACGGAGGTGATGAAGAAGAAAGAGGATGAGGAAGGAGAATGGATTCTGTATAAATCCAAAAGAGTGAAGAAGTCGGAAAGAAGGGCGGAAGCTCTCAGCTCATCTTCGTCGTCAGCCCTTGCGCGCTCGCCGAAGCAGCCCTCATGCCACAAGTGCGCGGAGAAGGGACACATGATCCACGATTGTACCAATGACTGGTTTTGCTACGTGTGCAAGAGGTCGGGTCACATCTCCAAGAATTGTACTAAGCTCAAGGTCGGCGATAGGGCATTCAGAGCATCAGGAATGACGAACTCTGGATCCTTCAACCAAAGCAGGGGAAAGGGTGTCAAAACAGAGCTTATCAACTCTGAGGAAAGCAACGACTGTAGGAGGAAGATGGCTAGGGCGATTATCACTCCAACACCTATTATGGCCGAGTTCGAGGATCGTTTGAGCCAGTCCGTCATGCTTAAGATTCATACCGGTCATCCTTCTTTCGAGGAGATCAAGGTACTCCTCTCAGAAGCGGTGCGTCCGAGCTCAAGAATGGACTGGATTATCAAGAAGATTAAAGAGGATTCACTGATGGTTTATTGTAGAACAGATGAAATCACTAAGGAGCTTCTTGCCAACGGGAGCTTAGAAGAGGATGAATTCTACATCACCATGAGCAGGTGGTCGCGGAAAATAGGGGCGATGACTGTGGATTCGCGAACGGCGGTGTGGGTTCGATTGTTTAATGTGCCTTTACAGTGCTGGGTTAAAACGGGGTTTCAAAACCTAGTTCATGGGTTTGGGGACGTCATCAGTATCGATAAAGCCACGGCCACTATGGAGAGGAGAGATTTCGCGAGGATTCAAATTGGTGTGGTAGACTCGAGTCAAATTCCATCAGGGATCATTGCGTAGTTCGACGACGAGAGATACGAGATTAAGATCATTATAGAACGAAAAAAGGTCGTATCTTTCAGAGCTTCGCCGGAGAGGGATGGGTCGAATTCGGAGTTGGAAGTCAGATCTATTCGTAAGGTAGAACATGAAGCGGAGACGTTGGATCAGTTCAGATTGAATCAGAGCCGTCAAGTGGGGATTCAAAGAGCAAAAGAGCGGAATCCATCGGATCTAGCTAGGAGTTATCTCACCCGTCCAATACAGCAAACAGCTTTGAGTGGGGGAACAAGGGATATGTTGGGCACAGGGAGTATTAAAGCTGCAGTGACTCAATCAAAGCGTCAATCAGTTACGGATGTGACATCAAAGGGACCTCCATCGTCGCTACGAGGTACTGTAGCGGATAATAAGGCATTGCATTTAAGTGCCGCACAGTCTGAGTCAGGGGGGCCACGAAAAGTCAAATCGAGGTTATCAACATGTCGAATACAGCTTTCAGAATAGCTATTGAAAACGCAGTCAGGGAAATTACGGATAGGTTCGTTAATAAAGCCCCTGCTCATCTCCAGGCCGTTGATGGGCCTCAGCTTAATGGGCTTGACATCCCTAGAGGTGTTATTGAAACAGGCCAATCTTCAGGGGAGCACGGGCTGCGCGTGGGTTCGGTTGGTGTGGGATTCGAACAGGGCGAGTGCCATTTGGATCTTGACAAAGCTGGCATGGTTGGAGAACTGATCGCAGGCGAAGGGGTTGTTGGCCACAGGGAAGGAAAGGAGATCGTTGAAGGCTCAGAAAAAGAAAGTGACTACGTTGGGGACGAGGGTGTGCAGGATGAAAGAATCGGTGCATTAGAAGGAGTGGGTAGTCAGTACTCGGACTCAGAGGGAGAGTTTGAGAGCAGAGTAAAGGCGCTAACTCCGGGGGCAGACGACAGTATAGAAGCAGAGGAAGAGGAGAGAGTCATGGATGAGTTCAAGAGGAAGAGTAAAAGGCAAATGGACCGCTGGGGTGCGAAGGGCCCTAGTGAGGAGGATCTGATTAGAGCTGCTGCTAAGGCGAGGGAGCCAACATCTGTGTGCGGAGGTATGTTCTCAATTTTGAATTTGATCTCTGATGATAATCTTATTTTTTATGCGGGTATTCTTGGTTTGGAAATGGGTTCGTCCTATGCGGATCAAATTAAGAGAGTTAACATTATTAGAGAAGAGGCATACAGACTCGCAATTTAGGGAGGTCCGTAGAGGTGGCTAGGAGTGTAGGGGTAGATTCAACATTATTGTTTATCCATGTTTTACACATTTTGGAATGTTAGAGGGATGAGATCGAATGTCAAAGCTAGATTAGTTAACGATACCATTAGTAGGATAAAACCAAAAATTTGCGCGCTCATTGAAACGAAGATAGTAGACCCTCAGGCCAATGACTTTCATAGCCTATATTCGTTTAGAGATTTTGATTGGCGTTTTAAGAATTCAGTAGGTCGGTAGATTCTAAGTATTTCGAAGTTAGAGATGAATTCGTGGGGAACTTCTCGGTTACCATTAGGATGAGGCGTAAAAGGGATGGGTGGGTACATATGGTCTCCTCGGTTTACGGTCCTTGCAACGCTAATCGTAGAGAGGAATTGTGGGCAGAGATACGGTCAATTAGAAACTCATGGGTGGGCCCATGGGTCATTGGGAGGGACTTCAATATAACTAGATTTAGAGACGAACATAGAGAGAGGGGACCGGAAGATAGAGACAGAAAGCGATTTAACCAGACCATTAACGACCTTAATCTTATCGACATTCAAGGGAACGACAGAAGATTTACCTGGTCTAACATGCAGGCCAACCCGACTTTGGCCAAGTTAGATCGCATTTTGGCATCAACGGACTGGGAGGACCTCTACCCATTGGCATCAGTAAGGTCTGTTGCTAGGGCCACTTCAGACCATATCCCTCTCATCTTGGAAGGAGAAAGAGAGGCAAGCGGACAAACACGAAATTTTAGGTTTGAGAAAGCATGGTCCGTCAACGCGGATCTCAGGAAGCTGATACAGACATCTTGGGATGAACCTATCGTGGCAGGCGATGCGATATCGATCTGGGTGCTCAAACTCAGAAGGCTTTGAAAAAGCCTTCGAATTTGGGCAAGGAAAGAAAATGAGGAGAACAGGAAAAGAAAAGAGTGGTTGGTCAGAAGAGCACAAGAGCTGGAAACCATTGAGGAAGATAGACTCCTGCAGCAGGGAGAATACCGAGAACTTACTTTTTGTAGAGCGGAACTACATCTCATTGGGGAAAGAGAGGAATGCTACTGGAAACAAAGATCTATGATTCAGTGGCTTAGGGAGGGGGACGCGAACACGGCCTTCTTTCACAAAGTGGCTAACGGGAGAAGGCGGCAGAACCATATAAGGGGTCTAATGGTAGGGGAGGTGTGGACGGAAGATAGTGCAGCTATAAGAAGTCATATAGATGCCTCGTACAAAGATTTACTGGGGAGAAAAAGAAGGATTAGGTGCAATCTAGACCGCAAAATGTGGAGCGAATCTAGAATTGATGGGTGCGAGAGTTTGGAGGGGCCCTTCAGCAAAGAAGAAATTCTGAAGGCAATCAAGAGCCTGGGTCAGGACAAGGCCCCGGGGCCGGATGGATTTCCCATTTTCTTCTACATATGTTATTGGCAGATCATCAGGAATGACTTTCTTCAGATCTTCCAAGAGGTTCACGACCATGAGACGAAGATTGAGCGGTTAAACTATGCAAATGTGGTGCTCATTCCGAAAAAGACGGAGGTTCTTAGGGTCTCGGATCTGCGACCGATTAGTCTTCTTAATGGCTCTTTCAAAATCATCGCCAAAGTATTGGCCAATAGGCTATCTCCAGTATCGCAAAGCAGCTTCGTTAAGGGGAGGGACATTTAGGACAGCATAGCGTCAGCTCATGAATTGGCATTCAGAGGGAAAAAAGATAAAATAGATGGTTTCCTACTTAAACTAGACTTCGAAAAAGCTTATGATACGGTGGAATGGGACTGTGTGGACGAGGCTTTCCACCTAAAAGGGTTCGGAGATAAATGGAAGAGATGGATGAAGATGTGCGTGAGGAATGGTAAATCGTTTATCCAAGTTAACGGACAGAGTGGGTTTGAAATTAGATGCAAGAGGGGGCTCAGGCAGGGAGATCCATTGTCGCCTCTTATTTTTTCGATCGTAGCCAACGGACTGACAGAGATGAACAAAAGAGGAATAGAAAGAGGTATTATCAAGGGGGTCAAAGTTAAGGGGATACCAATTCCACTCTCAATTCTGCAGTACGCAGACGACACCCTTTTGTTCGGGGTGTCCAAGGTAGAGGAAATCTTGGCTATTAGAGTTCTTCTCAGATGCTTTGAGTACTGGTCGGAATTGGCGGTAAACCTTCAAAAGAGCTGTGCGGTGAGACTTAGCGATAACCAAGCAAACTCGATGGAGGTCCTCTCATCTTTAACTGGGTGCGGGCAAGGGGAATACCCGATGAGGTACCTAGGGACTCCCGTTAGGCCTGGAAAGTTGAAAAAAGAGGATTGGGAGCCGTTAATTGAAAAAATTGAGAAGAAACTGGCCGGATGGAAAGGAAAGTTTCTTTCATTAGAAGGCAGAATTAATTTAATCAACTCGGTCGTCAGTAACCTGCCAACTTATCTCATGTCCGTTTACGGAATCCCATCTTGGGTGATTAAAAGAATAGATAAGTGCAGGCGGCATTTCCTTTGGAAAGGATACGGGGTTGGGAAGGGGATCCACCTAATGAAATGGGAGCGAGTTTGCAAGAAGAAGGAGTTTGGAGGGTTGGGGATCGTCAACTTAAGAGATATGAATAAGGCACTACTATCCAAATGGTGGTGGAAGGTGCACAAACAAAGGAAAGCGTGGTGGAGCAATTCGTTTATGAGATATAGAAGGCGGAAAATATACAGATTTGGAGGAAGGAGTAGACAAGGCAAGAGCTCATTCTTATGGAAAGGGATTGAAAAAATGGGGGAAGCATTCCATGATAACACGACTTGCAAAATAGGAAATGGGAAGAACACCAGATTCTGGAAGGATAAATGGTGTGGGGAGAACACGTTACAATCTCTTTTCCCAGAGCTTGCTAACATGGTTGACAAGGTGGACGACCTTGTCAACGAAAGATGGAGGAATGGAAGTTGGAAACTCCTAGACGGAGAAATTCTCACAAATAGGGGACAGAATCAACTGGGAGAGTTGGAAGGAATGCTGAGAGGAGCAGATAGGCCAATTAGAGGGGCAGAAGACAATAGGGAGTGGAGTAGAGGAAAAGAGAAGAACTTCACGGTGTCGTCAATGTACGGAATCCTTAACGATGGCGGAATCAGAAACAATCATGCCAAGGTAATTTGGGCATCGCAAATCCCGACCAAGGTCAAATCTTTCTCATGGCTGGTTCTCCACAACGCGATATTGACCAAAGTTAACCTAAGGAAACGGAATATCATGATAGATCCTATATGCCAACAGTGCAATCTTCAGGAGGAGGACTCTAACCACCTATTCTTTCGCTGTCCGAGAGCCGCGTTAGTGTGGGAAGTTTTTGGGATGGGTTTTCACACGATAGAAACGCCGAACAACATACAAGACCTATGGGGAGACTGGAGAAATAACAATATTAGGATAGAGCATAAGACTTTAAGGAACATCACCGCTGGGGTGATTCTTTGGACTTTATGGAGGGATAGAAATGACTTATGCTTTCGTAACATTAGATGTCAATTTCATATTTTATTGCGGAAAATTGTCGTTCTGATACATGAGTGGACAGGTCATTCCGGTCCCAGGAAGAGAGGCAGAGTCCACGGGGCGGAGTGATCAGGTGGAGACGAGAAGCAGGTAGCCAATGACTAGTGGGAGGGTGATCGACTGAGGAGATTGCCGTGACTACTGTTTTGGTTAGCCGGTTAGCCATGTATCTGTATCTTTATGTATCTTTTTGATGCCTTAGGGCTTGTCATGTTGTTCTCATGCTTTCAGCAAAGATGTTATCTTCTTTTAGATTTGATGTATTTAGTGCCGAGGAGCACGGTAAGATGTTGCAAATGTTGTAAGACTTTTGTACTAATCCCGTTAATCGTTCATTAATGAGATTGGTGACTGCGGTCACTTTTTATTCAAAAAAAAAAACAGTCCATAACCCATAAAAATAGTACATGTCTTAAATACCATTCTTGTTGGTTATATACTGTTTAAAGGGTTTATAATGGAGTTGAAAAAGTTATGGGGCCTAATAAAAATTCAGTGTCATGCCAAGGGCCTAAACCATACATACCCAAATATCTCTTGTACCTCCATGAGAGGCTTCTTATAAGATCCATTGGATGGTTGGAATTCATTCTTCTAGTTACGTTCTAGTTCCGGCCTGAGACATAGATAGATTCTTGATGAGAGAGTTAGTGTAACATCTTCTATCAATTTTTTGTTAAATAAAAACCCAAAATAGGCTCGTAGAACAGAGCAAAATATGTGAGTACGGTATGATTGATCATTTCTTTTTTGGATTATTCAACTTGATCGGGAGACATCATGTTCATTCTGTTGTCCGACTCAATTTTTTCCCAACACAATGCGCATGTGAGAAGTGTCAGATATGTATCAAGGAAGTGTTGATCAACCACGTGCCAGGTAATGTATGATTCCATATAGAAGTGTTCACTTGCCAGGTACTGCATGATTTTATATAGAAGTGTTCATGCTATAGAATTACAACTCCATCATTGGAGCGTCTGTGCTACGTAGTATATTTCTTACGCAATAACAAAATTTTAGAAGATACTTACATGAGGACATGAATGACCGCTTTCAGAGGAACTTAAGACCCGTCTTTTAGAATTCAGATCCATCCTTTCATCTGAGAAAAGCTTCCTATGGTGATTCACAGGAGGATCAGGTGATGGTAGCTCATGAGCAGCACCATTCCCACCGTCCTCTACTACACTGTCTGGATGAAGAAGACATGGTAACATAGTATCTGCAGCTTTCACTGGTATGCATATTTTGGTGATGTAGTTCTGCCCAAATGTCAACAGCAATGAAATAAAACCAAGGATCATCAACTCTGCCTCAAAAAAATTAAACAAATGTAAGCCTGGAAGTGAAGGTACTTCCATTGAAATAGATGAATACAAAGATTTAACCTTCTCAATTCTTACCAGCCTTAATCTTCTCAAGAGCTTCAAACATGGCTTTCTTTTTCCTTTTTGTAAAAAACTGCAGCCAAATGTCATTAAAGCAAATTAATTTAAGTCTGAGCCTAACATGTTAGAAATGCATGATAAATCAAACAGTAATTCAAGCCATTTACAGAAGAAGAGCCAATATCCTTATCAAGTATCTACTGCAAAATTGCATGTCAAGAAGATCCCAATTCAACCCTTTTGAGGAAAATAACAAACGAGAAATGGAGGGAATGCTATTCTTTCCCTCTTTACCCACTTTGAAGAATTTATGTAGGATCATTTGGGTAATTTTCTTCCTCAAGATCATCCTCTTCTTTTATATGTTATCTTTATGGTGTCATTTCGTTTATTATTTTCTTTTAATTGTTTGTTTAGACTTATTCCTTTATTTTAATCAAATAGTTTTGTAAGTTGAGAGTGAGGTAGGTTTTGGATCATCTCCATTAATTTCAAGTGATCATTCACTGAGAAATATGCACCATCCATAATTTTGTGGATAATTCTCTGCTTAATAAATCAAATACTCACAAAATTGAGCGAATAAAATCCAAATCCATTTCCTCCTTGCTAACTGGCATGTTTGGAAATTCAATCCATACTGTTTCCCATACTTTCCGTAAAAGGTTTTTGGCAGTCATGACTCCTGCGTCAACCACAAAACTCTTATCAAATCCCCCACGGAGTCGGCTCCAAAGCAATCTCTATGGCTGGAATAAGGCTTAACAATGACGACAATGAATCAATTACAGTACAAAATGTTCTTCTAACTTCTTTCAAACTTTATTTAACATAAGATCGGTCACTCAACCTTTCTCCTAATCAAAGGAAGAATGTTCCTTTCATAGAGGCAAGGCATAGTTTCAACCCATGACCTGTCTTATCACATTCTCAAGCCTTATTACGACACTAAACCACCCTTCCCCTATTTCCCTTTTCTATTTTTTTTTTCTTTTTCCAAATATTATTTACAACCTTTTTTTCTCACCTATTTCCTTTAGTCTCACCCATGAGACCAAATACAACTTAGATTACATCAATGTCCTACAATGGGAAGGATTCATCTAATGCTCACTCCAATCTATATAATAAATTACAAAGAAAGCTATCAAGTGGTTCTCATTCAATCTCCCCTAAAATCAATGGCCTAGATTGATTCTCACAAAACATATTTTCCCGCCCAAAATTTCAACCCCAAAATTAAATTTTTTCCCCCAAAACTAAAAAACTTACTTTATTACTATCTCTCTCTTCTCTCTTCACTTTTTCATATTTCTCTCTTTCTCTCTCTCCTCTCTCTCTCCCATTCTTTCTTAACTTAGAAATTTAAATTTTAAGATTTCAGATTTATAAAATTTTCAGAATTTTTATGTTTTTTTTATTGTACATGTTATATTGAAAATAGTAAATATCTCTTCAACAGTTAAATTTCATCATTTTCCACCCTTAAAGTTCTAAGAAGTTGGATTTTACACCCTCATTTATAATTATTTTTCAACATATGCTAATAGAAACATGGACTTTTATTTACAACTAATTATTTTCATACTATTCAAACTTGAACTACATAATTGTTGTTTTACTGTTTACAGGGCTTTTCGTGTGTTGTATCGTTCTGAAGACGTGCCGTAGGCACGTGTCCAAGGGCAAATCTAGTATATATATATATATATATATATATATATATATATATATATATATATGGAAGTCTTCCGTTGTGCACCACCTATGGTGCACACGGTGTGTGCACTCGGTCTTCCCGTCTTCGTATCGACGATCCGAATCGTTCACATTGATCTACATATCTAAATTAGTCTAAATATGTAAAATCAAATCATTTGAAATTTATTTGCCCATCCATTGAAGTATTACAAAATTGTATGACTGAAAATCATTGTTTTTTATAGTCACATGATGGATGGGCAAATGAATTTCAAATGATTTGATTTTACATAGTTAGACCAATTTAGATGCATAGATCAATGTGAACGGTTCGGATCGTCGATACAAAGGCGGGAAGGCCGAGTGCGCACGGAGGGGTGGTGCACAATGGAAAATTATATATATATATATATATATGGGTAAAAGAGATATGAGCAACTTGCTCATTTAGTAAATGGCAAGTGATTATGTGCCATGCATGTGATACATTGGACAACTCTTTTAAGAATTTTCCAATCACATGCATGCCACATCATCAATTGCTCATTTACTAAATGAGCAAGTTGTTCATACCCCTCCTCCTCCTCCCTCCCCCCCCCCCCCCCCCCCCCCCCCCTCTCTCTCTCTCTCTCTCTATATATATATATATATATATATATATATGGCACAATTCTATTTACAATGGCTCCACATTTAACTTAGCAAGAATTAATACTTAAAAAAAAGGAACAAATTGCAATGCAAAAAAAAAGTACCACTGCAATGTGATGAAGGCCCTTTTCCATAAGGAGGGAGATCAAAACAATGACGGCACAAACGCCAGCAACAGCCCATGTTGGGGTTTGATCAAGATCCCTTGCAGCAAAAACAGCTTCTGCTCCTCCTCCTCCACCTCCACCTGCCATTGTTATCTATCTATGAATCTCTAAGGATTTGTTTTGGGGGGCAGGGATTGTTGATTCATGGTGAATTGATTTGAGAGTTGGGAGATTTTTTTGTTGATTATTAAAATATTATTTTATGAGGTGATTTGTAACGGCATTTAGGAGGTGGAGAATGGTGAATTTACTCGGTAAATATAGGAATTTTTTTCGGTACTGACCCACTTTTTGAAAATTTTAGCGATCTGAGACATCTGACCCACTTTCTAAAATATTTACCCAACTGATCTAGTTTTGGACCCGTCAGCATTATTGAAAATAACGGAATAGGTTAATACCATGTTGTCCTTCTAAATAGCGGCATCTGTTAAATAAAAAAAATCGCATGCCGCTGTTTAGAGTAACGACATCAGTTAACTTATTGCCAATCGTGTACTCTCTATGACTTGAAAAAAATACAAGTGTGAAAAAATTCTATGTCTGATGTTGTTGTTTAGAACAACGGCAACAGTTCATTTTATTACTTATACTTGGCTAATCTATTTTTGTGAAATGTTGCCGCTATTTCTAAAAACGTCAATAGTTATCACATGCTGTTGTTTGGAAGAATGACATCAGTTATAATACTCATTAAACTATCTTCCTCCACAATCGTTCTTTTAAACAACGGTATGAGATAACTGTTGTCATTCTTAGAAATAGTGACAACAGTTCACAAAAATAGATTAACCAAGTACAGGTAATAAAATGAACTGTTGTCGTTGTTCCAAACAACAACATTAGTTATCCCTAACAATGAATATTATAACTGATGTCGCTATTCCTAACAACGGTAACTGTAACGATGTTGCCGCTGTTCTAAACAATGGCATCAGCTATAGGATTTTTTGACACTTGCATTTTTTTTTCAAGTCAGAGATAGTACACGATTGAGAATAAGTTAACTAATGTCGTTACTTCAAATAGTGGCATGCAAAAATTTTTTTAACAGATGCTGCTATTGAAAACCACAGCATATAAATAACCTACGTCATTATTTCCAATAATGGTTAATGCCGACGTGTCCAAAACTGGATCAGTTGGATAAATATTTTAAAAGTGGGTCAGATCACTCAATATATATTCAAAAGTGAGTCAGCACCGGGGGATGTTCACACAAAGCCCCCTCTTTGATTTTGCAAATACAATAAATTTATCTGCACTAGTAAAATAATTTGTTTTTAAAAGGAAAAAATAGAACAGAGCGACTTTGTTTCGTTAATAAGTTAATAACGAAACAAAGCTCATAGCACTGGAAATGTAAATATATATATACATACTAGGTTTGTCCGTGGACACGTGCCTACGGCACGTTTTCGTGAACAAACCAATAAAAAATAATCACTAATTTTAACCCAAAATGGGGAAAAGATGATACCAAACCTTCACATCGCTGCTGACAACCAACCGCCGTCTCGATCTGTTGACATTGCCGCCGACAACCAACCGTCGACATATTCGGAAAGAGAGACAGAGTGAGAGAGAGACGGTGAGAAGGAGTTGGGTGTTGAGGTGAGCTCGGGTGTGCACCGGTGGATCTTCGGGAGAGCACAGGAGGAGGAGTAGGGGTGCAGTGGAGGCTTGGAGAGCTGGTGTGGCTACAGGCGGCGGGTGGTGGTGCCAAAAGGTGCGAGAGAGGTGGTTTCGGGAAGAGAGGGAGGGGGGGTTCAGGAAGGGAGGAGAGAGAGAGAGAGAGAGGGGAATTAGGGGGGGGATAGGTTTTGGAGGGAAAAGAAGTGGTTTTGGGGGGGAAATTTTTTTGGGAAAAAATGTGTTTAGGAAGAGTGAATCTGAGCTGTTGATTTGATTTCAATTGAAGAGGAGCCACATGATAGTTTTTTTTTTTTTTAATGTGTTGTGTTTTTTTTTTTTTTTGAAGGAAAAGGTGGAATATGGCCACCCTATTTCATTAATAAGAACTTAACGAAACAAACCCAGAGTACTGGGCCAGATTACAAACTACAGACAGAAAATAAAACATACATGAAGCAACATGACCCGTACAACCAACAAATCCCTCCAACAACCCTGGAGGGTGGGCCGACAACAAGCTCGGTCTAGCAAAATTGAATGTACGTCAGTTTTGCTTCGTACACTGCCTCCACGGCACATGCACACCCACTTGAAACAAGTCTGATAGGATTTTATCACTCGTCGAGCCCTGCCTTCTCCTCGCTGGGGGGCCCCATCTTTGGGTCCAAGCCCTGCATGCAGAGTTTTGACAACCGCCAAGC
Organism: Hemerocallis citrina; assembly: GCA_017893485.1. Taxonomy (NCBI): domain Eukaryota; kingdom Viridiplantae; phylum Streptophyta; class Magnoliopsida; order Asparagales; family Asphodelaceae; genus Hemerocallis; species Hemerocallis citrina. Next base: position 239,405,395 of record CM030365.1, on the reverse strand, counting down.
TCTGTCTGCACCTCCTATCCTCCCTTAATCTTGCAACAAGCACTCCCTCACCAAAAACCGTAGTGAAGGAGAGAGCCGTGAAGAGGATACCTTCACCTCTCTCACGTCCTTACTATCTCCAGTGATTTCTCACAAATATAGGCCAACACCAACGTAGAGTAGTGAGGAGCAACATATTTACTCACCCACTCTCTCACTCTCTCTCTCCATCAGAAAACCAATACCAGACCGAGCTGATTGAAGTATCGCATTTTTCTTTCGCCACAACGGGAGATGGTGTTGGGCGTCAGCTTCCATTATGAGGGCGTAGTGGTGGTGGTGCCCCGTCGACTGTGGTCATTAGGCGAAGCAGCCCGGATGTAGCCTCCCACAATCTCCTCCACTCATCCTACAAATGCGCCAACAGGTCCCACAACTGCTACCAAAGAGAGAGTCGTGCAAAGGATACCTTCACCTCTCTCACGTTTGTGCTTTCTCAGGCAATTTCTCACCAAACAACTATCTCGCTCCCCCCACCCAAAAATTTCGCTCCAAGAGAGAGCCGTGGAGAGGATACCTTCACATCTCTCACGCTCTTGCTCTCTCAGGCGATTTCTCACCACACAGACACACACGCTGTAAGAGACAGTGGCCTAAGCTGGAGGAAGCTCAATAGCATAATAGTAGACGCTGTGAAGACTGCACCGGCGACATCGTTAGACACCCCGAAAGTTGAGACAAGTGAGCGCACATTATGGAGGAACCTCATCTTCGGGCCCAAGCTCCACAACGAAGTCAGCCATCGATCTCCATCTTATCTCAAACACTTCCCCTTACAATCAGCACACACACACAATCAACCCCAACACATCCACTCCTACATTGACCACTAAAATTGCTCAATGTCCAGGTCCATCAACTAGCGCACACCATCGACTGGATGTTGCTGGAGCACCATCGACTGGACGGAGCTTCGCCGGAGCTGGACTGGAGCGTCGGCGTTGGAGCACGAACGTCATCGAGTTGGACATGGGGCGTCGGCGTTGGAGCACCCTCGACTGGTCGTTGCGTTGACTGCTGGCCCCTCCAACATCTCTCCCGACGCTTGGAGGAGCACGTCGGAGGGCTTCGACGGGGCGGCGCTTCTGGAGGAGCACGCCGGAAGTAGATTGACGGGATAACTGGAGCTCCTCGCCTGTTCAAGAGCGGCTTGATTCTCGAGTTGGGTTTTCGTCTGGACTGGAGCGGCGGTAATAGTGGCAGCGGGACGGGAGGGGTGGAAGGCATGGAGGGGCGACCGGGGAGGGGGAGGGGTGGACGGCGTGGAGGGGCGACCGGGGAGGGGACGGCGAAAACCAAGCCGCCACCCCCTCCAAACTCAGATCTAGATTTAGGTTTTTCTTTTTTGAGTTTTTTTGGGAGCTTCTCTCTCTAGAAAATTTAGAGAGAGAAACTCTAGAGAATGGTAATTGTTGTGTTTTATTATATAGATATATATATATGTCACTTTTGAGATGATGGATTTGAATAGAATTTTTCTGTTTAAGAGTGTAGGACAATTGATTCTGTCATCAAATAAAGTCTTAAAGGTTGGGGTATACTTGATTTGGTCCTTGATTATAAGGCAATGTTGTGAAATGTGCTGGGCAAGGGTCTGATCGGCCGAGAGACTTTCCATTCTCACTTTCTTAGAGATACCTTGCCCTTGATCCATTTTTTGTTTTGGCCTACCTAAAGTTTCCTAAAATAAGTGGTGAGGTAGCGGTGAAATTTTATAAGTATTGGTGTTGATATTTCATTGTAAAAGTGGCCAAATAGGGTAGGGATGAATTCTAAAGTACTCTAACTGCATATGCTTAATAAAAGATCTAAGCTACTTAATGAACTTATATTAATTTATGGAGAAAAAGGAACTGGCAAAATCAGTCAAATGAGCAATCCCGAAAGAAAGAATCGAGTTTTAAATATGTAAATAACAAATTCAACCTCCATTCCTTAAAATATAAATTTAACAAATTCTTTACTAGCATTAGTTGAACATTAATGTGTGTATTTTGTGCCCTTTCTTCCACTTTTTTATAGTAAAATTAAGACATAAAAAATTATAATGACAATTATTATGTTTTAAGAGAAAAAATGGATCTCTAATAACTAGCATGAAGGAAAACACATATTTTGTACATGATGATAATTTAGTGACAATAAAGGGGACCAACTTAGGTTGAAGCACCACTAAGAGCAACCACTACCGTTGTTGTTAAAATATAGGTATTTAGCAGTTGAAAAATAGCAAGGAACGAGTAACTGCAATCGTTAGAGCTTAATTTGGCAGAAAAAAGTCAAAAAAGATTCAAACGGAAGAACATCCTCCGTCTAACACTTTTCAAATTTTTTTAATATTAAAAAATTGTGAGACAAAAGATCATATCTTCCGTTTGGCCAATTTTATTATTTTTTTAAAAATAAATTTGCCAGACGGAAGATGATCTTCCGTTAGCTAGGATTTTTATAAAAAAAATTAAATTGGGCAAATGACATTTTGGTAAATATTTGGATGGCAATTTTGGTAATTTGTGAAAGATTTTGAAAGAGAAATATGCTGGACGGATCCGTCCAAGCATTTTCCTTTTTTTAATTTTTTTTATTTATTCAAATGGCATTTTAGTGATTATTTTGATGGCATCTTAGTAATTTTTCTGAAAAAACTATAATAAAGAAATTGGCGGACGTCCTCGTTTAATATTAAAAAATTTACAGACAGAAAATCTTCTTCCGTCTTCTATATTTGGCCATTGCTATAATCTTCTGCGATATTTAGCAGTTCACTATTCATTAGTTTTCCAAAAAATAGGTTTTTAGCAAAGGATAGTGGAGATGAAATTGCCAAAAATAGGTTTTTTGACTTTTTAGCAAACGATAGTGGATGCTATAAGGTCTAGTAGTTAGCCTATTCCGAAATTTTTTCAGTAGTGACCCACTATTTGAAAATACTGACCAAATTGACCCACTTTCGAAAATATTTACCCAACTAATTCAGTTATGGACACGTCAGCATAAATCGTCATTAGCAATAACGACATATGTTATTTTGATGCCGTTGTTGCCAGTAGCGGCACCTGTAAAAAAACTTTTTTCAATTGCCGCAATTGAAAGTAACGGCATTAGTATATCTCACATTCACTTAAAAGATTTCTGACTTGAAGAGGAAATATTTTATAACTAATGCCAATATTCCCAATAATAATATAATTAGCCGGAGCCCGCTATTGGCAATAGGGGCATCAGTATAATCCACAGTCTGTACTCCAAATTTCGTGCAGGTGTATCAACTTCAAGCCCAATTTTGACCTTGATGCAGCTAGTATATCTCAAAACTCAAAACATAAAAGTTGTAGAAATTTTTCTGGGTGTTTCATAGCATTTTGAATCATCTCAATTAGAGTTCGGATGATAGAGTTACGCCCAGATTATGAAGCGATGTTGAAACTGTACAGACATGTTTAACGAGAATAAAAATTTGAAATCTTCTTTGAACTGATGCCGCTATCCCCCAACAGTGGCATCCTGATTTCAAATTTTTATTCTTGTTAAACATGTCTGAAATCAAAATTTGAAATCTTCTTTGTATTGATGCCACTATCCCCAACAACGGTATCAGGTATTTCGATGCCGCTGTTGGAATATCACACCAGTTTAAAGAAGATTTCAAATACTTATTCTCGTTAAACATGTCTAACATCAAATTTTGAAATCTTCTTTGAACTGTAGCCGCTATTTGCAATAATGGCATCAGGTATTTTGATATCTTTGTTGGGAATAGCGACATCAGTTATAAGATGTTTCCATACCTAAAATTTTTCCTAAGCCAGAGGGATTACAAATGAGTAGGAAATGTACTTATGCCATTACTCCAAAAAGCGACATGCGGTTTTTTTATACAGATGCCGCTATTGGCAACAACGGCTTAGAAATAACCTATGCCGTTATTGCCAATAGCGTTTTATGCTGACGTGTCCAAAACTGGGTCACTTGGGTAAATATTTTTGAAAGTGGGCCGGTTTGGTTAATATTTTCAAAAGTTTGTGAGTACAGGAAAAAATTCGCCTATTCCCTAGTGAGCCTAATTTTTTTTGTTTCATTGTTTACATTTAAACTCTCTCTTTGCCTATAAAAAGTTGTGTATTCCTCTCCAACAATTGCGCCCTCTCGCTCTGCTCTCCTTCTATGAATTTCTTCTCCATCTTCTTAAAAAACAAATTGGATTAAATTCATCCGCTTCATCTCTATCTTCTCCGACCACCAACACTCTTATAACTGCCTTTCAGGTCCTCTCTCATTTAGATGCCTCTTATTTATATTATGTTTGAGTTATTATGTGTCTTATCCTTGGCTACATATGGTGATTCTTTCATTCATTTTTCTTGATTTCTTTCTCTCATCATTTCATGTTGTTTGCTTTTCATATGCTTACCAAGTACTTTCCTGTCAAATTTTAATTCTCTTCTGGAAAAATTACATGTAACAAAATGTATGTCAATTAGTTGCCTAGGCACCCGTCATGAGATTTTCATTTCCTCTATATATTAAGTTCCTTGGGGAATCAAGATCACGGTCTATCCTAAAGCATTCTAATGCCTTGCAACCTTACTGAGTTTCTCACTTCCTCTTCGGTGCATTAGAAAAACTACACATATATTAGTGAATAAACACCTTACATATATTATATATCCTTTTTGCTGATTTTTTCAATTTGAATTTCCAACCAAGAAAGATTGCGTCGTATCAGTCTATATCAGTGAATAAACACCAATGCTAGTAGAGAAAGATCTGTATTTTGATGAGGGACTTAGTAGTAGGCTACTAGGCTGGTTTGACTAAAGGGAAGAGATGAATAAAAGAGATCATAATTAATATTCAAGGGAAATGTACAAGACTAGCCATTTGTTCACTAGCAAAGGCACATTTTTTGTACAACGCTTTACTTTCTTGATCATATATCAGAATTCCATCAAGTTTAATTAAAACTTGTTGGCAAAAGATGGTGGATTAGGGCCACCAACCTTGTGTGGAAAAAAAATTGTAGCCCCTCAATTTTGTCAAAAGATGGTGGGTCAGCGCCACCAACCGTCGGTGAAAAAAAAAAGGTGCAACCCCTTAATTTTGTCAAAAGATGGTGGGTCAGGGCCACCAACATTGTGTGGAAAAAAAAGGTGCAGCCCCTCAATTTTGTCAAAGCCACCTACCCCAGGCCAAGGAAAAATCAAAACTAAACTCTCTCCTCTCTGACTATAAATAGGGGTTGGAGGAAAGAATTTGAGATGCAGCAGAGCAACAAGAGCTTAGTGATGATTAAGAAAATAAAGAGAGTATTACAAGAGTGTTATCAAAAGGGATAAAATTGTATCCCCTTGAAAATAATATGTATACTTGTATTTTTTCTCAAATTTGTGAGAGAGTGTTTCTCCTATTATAAGAAAGAGTGAAAATTATACTCTTCTTATATTTAGAGAGGATGTTGTAATCCCTAATTTCAGCAGTAAATCCCACTACCTTACCCGTGATTTTTACCCCTTCTCCTTTAGGGGTTTCCACGTAAAATATCTGTATCCACTTTATTTTCATCTTCTCAATTTCACTTTAGTTGTGGGGTAGCTTTTGCCCATAACTTTCCTAACAGTGGTATCAGAGCTTTAGTTGCGGGGTGTGAAGCAGAAATTTTGACTACAACAAAGTTCGATATTGAGAAATTCAACGAGAGTAATTTCTCGTTGTGAAAAATGAAAATTAAGGCAATCTTAAGGAAGGACAATTTCTTGGCAACAATTGGAGATAGGCCCACGAAGATCACCGATGCCGGCAAGTGGAACGAGATGGACGACAACGCAATTGCCGATCTGTACTTGGCACTAGCTGATGGTGTGCTATCCAATGTGGCTGAAAAGAAGACAACAAAGGAGATTTGGGATACTCTGACGAGGTTGTATGAGGCCAAGTCACTTCACAATAAGATCTTCTTAAAGAGAAGATTGTACACTCTTCGAATGGTGGAATCGAAATCGGTGACCGACCACATCAATACCCTGAATACTCTATTTTCGCAACTTACATCAATGAGTTGTAAAATAGCGGCAACTGAACGTGCAGAGCTTCTATTTCAAAGTTTGCCTGACTCGCATGATCAACTCATCATCAACCTGACGAGCAATATCCTGACGAATTATCTAGTCTTCGACGAAGTTGCATCTGTTGTTTTGGAAGAAGAAACCAGGCGCAAGAATAAGGAAGACAGTCAGGAAAATTCGCAGCAAGTGGAAGCTTTGATGGGTACGAGAGAGAAATCAATAGAACGTGACCCCAGTGAGAGTCAGAATCATGGTATATTAAAGTTCAGAAGTAAGAAGACTTATAAGTGTCACAACTGTGGTAAGAAAGGGCACTTCAAGAAGGATTGTTGGTTCAAGAAGAAGAGTGGAGACCCTGAGTCATCAAATGCTCAAGGAAATGTGGCGAGTACCCGATATGATGGTGAAGTTCTATACAGTAAGGCAACAATAGTGGTTCGAGGCAGAAAGCAGTTCTCTGACGTCTGGTTATTAGACTTAGGAGAAACATGGCACATGACTTCCCGGAGAGAGTGGTTCCACACATACGAACCAATCTCAGGAGGTTCTGTAGACACGAGCGATGATCATGCTTTGAAAATCGCTGGTATTGGTATTATCAAGCTCAAAATATTTTGTCACGCCCCGCTTCCCACTATACGGAAATACAGGCACGCAACTGAGGCCCAGCGAATGATATACATCATCCATAAGCTGTACAATTATAAGCTCAACAAGATCTTTATAACACATTCACGCAGGCAGATATAATAATCACATGAGCTGAAAATAGAATAACCATCATTTGGATAATACATCAATATCGGGTCAAGATGCCCGGGAGTACAAGGTGCCAAATTTAAAATAATATGATAAGCAGTTCGCTATAACAACTAGATAAAATAACGACTGGAAGAAAAACAAAATGAAGTAGTAAGGAAGTAGCAACGATCGTCTAGAGAGTCTGCTCGTCGGGTCCATCAGTACCTGTATAATTATTAACTCACAGAAAAATAGAAAAGTTCCCGTTAGAGCAAGTTTCGGGCAGCAAGTAGCAACAAGCAGTAAAAGGGGTAATATAACAAGATATAACTTGGAAGAAACAAGAAGTAGAAGTGCAAATACAATATGGAAGTAAGCAAGGAACATGGACAATATGATCATGTAAGTAATAACGGTAACTAGTATATTCTAGACTTCAAGATATAAGCAATTGATAACCTAGGCTCAGTTAATCGATAATCATGTAATCAAGGATCGAGAGTCATGTAATCAAGAGTCATGTAATCAAGAATCATGTAATCAAGAATCAAGAGTCGTGTAACGAAGAGTCATGTAATCAAGAATCATGCTTAGTGAAGATCTCAAATTTTATCTGTTTTATTAACTTATCTAATGCACGCAATCCTGTGTACCATACCACAAGTTCGGTGCATATCAATCATGTGACGTTTAGACTTAAGTAGTGAATTCTATAGGATTATGTACTCAGGTCTTCCAGTGATAGTATCAAGACATGTAATCATGAATCATGTAATCGAGAATTATGTAATCGAGAATTATGTAATCAAGAATCAAGAATCAAGAATCACTATTTCGGGAAACACGGGCCCCCTTCCGAGTATACTCCCCTATATTGTCCATTATTAAGCCGTACCCTTATAACCCCGGCTTGTTATTCTTTTATAATTAATTATGAACATGCAATTGGTATGACTAGTGGAACGGTGTAATCAAGACAGTTTAATCACGAAAAATATCAAGGGCAGTAATCATGGTTTGAGATATATCGGGTATATGTATCGAGAGTAGTTATTATAAATTATCAAGTGGTATAAAATACATGCTATCAACCTATTATATCTATGCAAGTTATTATTATAAGAACAATAATACACTCAGTTCATTAAATATGAAAAGTAATGGGTTTATATGCAAAAATGTATAGATGAATTTTTAAACAACTTGACATATCTGCATTCGAATCCACTTTCCCGTTGTTACAGAAAGGCAAATCTGATTCCGTCAGAGATTCTAGAAAGTAGACTCTCTTTCGGTTCCAACGCATATTCACACGATACATTCTAAAGACAGTAGCTATGCGTACAAATTCATTCTTCGTTGGTTTCGATGTTTCGCGTGCATTCTGGAATTTCCGAGTCACAATACTAAAACTGCGATATCTCACAATCTATACATCGGATTGAGAAACTGTAGGATGTTTCGGATATTTAGACTTGAAGGGCTACGATTTTCATGTAGAAATTTTTTCGATCCAGTGTCGGAAACATGGTCAAATTCTCAGTACGAGATGCCGGTTAGTAATCCCGTGCAGGTTCAGAAATTCACAATATGACAGTACTAAAATCGCGATATCTCACAATCTATACATCCGATTGAGAAACCGTAAGATGTTATGGATTCGGGACTCGATAGGCTACGATTTTCACGTAGAAAATCTTCAATCCAGTATCAGGAACATGGTCGACTTCTTAGTGCAAGGTCAAGAAATTTTAGAGATAGTAAGGTTGAATATTCGATATTCGATAACACGATTCGAAATGTGTTAACGGTTCACTCTTGAGTTGATATAGCATGGAACCAGTGACTCGAATGGAGTTTGACAATAAAACATTATGATAACTAGACTACTTGTCACGAGTCCAAGGAAAATGCTTGTACGAGAACAAAAAGAGTGTACAAGGTACTTGCCTTATAACGTGACGATTACAGTGGTAGTGTTAACCACGGAAAGAAGCAATGTCGGCAACGGACGGCGGCACAGCGGCTGTAGCGCCCCGAATTTCTAATATAATAACTTAGAAAATACGTGGCACAATCCCAGCATCAACTTCAATGCAATAGTACACATAGCCCAAAAACACAAATAATTTTATTCCAACTTTTATTACAACAATCTTTTTCATATGCAGCGGAAATACAAACACCTTGAATTAAAAACATTCTTTTTTACAACACTTCTCTTTACAAAAATTACACAAGGCTCTATTACATTACTTATAATCTCCAAAGCTAACTCAAGCGTACAAACCCCAAACTCTAAGCAGCAACCTGCAACATATAAGGCTAGAGATGATCCCTAACCCCCAAACTAAAGGGGTCAGCCATAAATGGTGTGAGTGACATAAAAACAAACAACATAATTTAATCGTAAAACATAAGGTCATCAACAACATGTATTAACCACAATGATAAATGAATGAGAAATAGCAAAGATGTAAAGCATGAAAACATCATAGAATGAAAACAATAAGTGCATCTAGACTAAGTGTCAAGGGTAGGAAAACTGGAAAACACATGCACGAAACCAAGTCAAGACAACACAAAGTCTATATGCGGACTCTCTAATGCTTACTTGTCGAAGTCTATGCATCCCATTCTACATAGGTTCGGTGCAAGCCCTTAACATCTTCACTTCATAGGGTTCAATCCTCCCGCTATGCAACTAATCCTATCACGATGACTACTACGAGATAAAGATAAACTGTGAGAATTAGCCCATGCCTGATAATTCCGGAGATGGATCCCACATCTCAGGTATTTTACCTGGATAATTCCGGAGATCATCCCACATCTAGACATAGACACATCATCACATGAATACCCCATGTGCGTCGCCTCGACTTTGATAATTCCGGAGATCAATCCCACATCTCAAGCAAACCACTTGGATAATTCCGGAGATATATCTCACATCTCAGGTAATTTACCTGGATAATTCCGGAGATAAATCCCACATCTCAAGATAGTTACTTGGATAATTCCGGAGATTAAATCCCACATCTAAAGCCATACTGAGGTACATAACCCATGTTCCCGTTCATCATATCACCACTAGTGCCTGTCCTTATCATTTGGGTTATTTAATTACTCAACGAATCTCCTAGAGTGGTGTACCCTACCGGCCTAAATTTAAACTGAATAACTGAAATGCCTCAATGAGCCTCAACAAAATAACTCAACACCGGTATACTAGGGTCACACACTTCTAGAGATTCAAACTCAAAAGTCTTAAACAACTTTCCACTAAACAAAATTAGCTCAACTGAATATCTCAAATCAAAAGCTTAACTGAAGACAAAGTATAGACTGAATTATCTGAAAACCAATCATTCGAAATAACACTCAAGTTTACAAAGATCCTTCAGTACCAGTCGACTTACACTGTGGTAAGTCGATTGCCCAGAGGACAATTATCCAAAATTTTACAAAAAATAACCTAAGTCATAGCAGTCGACTTAAAAGAGAATCGGTCGACTTAACCGAGGTAATTTCCAATAATTTCTCAAAAATATTCTAAGTATATAAGTCGACTTAAAGAGGGTCATGGTCGACTGTCCAGAAAGGACTGTAATAGTTTTACAAAGAAATTTTCTCATTGAACCAGTCGACTGCCTATAAGCTAGGTCGACTGTCCAGAACGACTTTTCAAAGATACTAACATACAGTAGCAGGTTCGTACCAGTCGACTGTCGGCCTACAGTTTTTATAAATTAGGTCTGATTATAAAATCAAAACTGGAGTTTTCTAAAGATTCATTGTTTATGAAAATAGTTCGTATTCAGGAAAAATGACAAGTCTCAATTAATCTCCATTATGGATACTTTACTTAATCATCCAATGTCTCAAACCTCAATTCTCATGTTTTAAATTACTAATCTTTCATTAGGGTTTTTCAATACTAAATTTCTTCACAACTCATAGCATGATCTGATCTATAAACACGAGATCCAGATGCTCACCATCTGATCATAACCATACTCAAATCTTAACATGCTTTTTAGCTACACAATTCTATAAATCAAGATCTACTAGTCATTCATAGATTTTACATACATGGCCTACACAACAACAGTTGTTCACATGAATCATACCACAATATAAGATCCATATCATTCTCAACATCAAATCAAAACAACATTGTCACTCGCATACATAGATCAAAACAACAAAACAATTTTATATCACTCACAAAGCAAACAACACAAAACAAAGCCACTCACCTTAGGAACGAAGAGATCCAACAAGAAAGCCTCTCCTCTTGCGAGATCCAAAAATCCTCCTCCCGATCACCAAGAAAACAATATTATAATAAATCTGGAGTTGTGCAGCGAATGACGGCTGCACACCCTCTTTTATACAGGCCGGGATTGAAAGGAATTAGGGTTTTGAAGTACTTTTGCAAAATAGTCCTTTTTCAATTTATTACTTCACATATATAACCTTCCTTAGTTAAAATAAGTTAAATAAATCAAAACTAAATAAAATCCTTTTACCACTAAGTTTTCCAACAACCCAGCACGGCCCAGAGATAAGAAAATCCCGGATTTACACTCAGGGTGGCGATTTGCACAGAAACCCTCCCTTTTGTAATATTTGCATTTACCTCATAAAATATTCATAAAAATCCAGAAAAATACGAAATAATATCTACTAATACATATTATATTTTCCAATCAAAATATTTGACTTTTACTCTCCAGAAAACATTTGCACAAGATTCTACATGAATTCCATATTTGCAAAAACACCCTTTTTGTTTAAATCTTCACCAAATCGACTTTAAATAAAATCTAAATATATTTAAATTCAAATGATGACCATGGAGAACCAAAATATCAGTAAAAACAAATTTTCATAGTTTATTTAAGATCCAAACGATTTTTTACATAAAAGCCCATCTCTTTCGAGATATTTGTAAAAATAGTTTCTTTATCCAGAAAAATCCCAAAATTTAGAATACACTCCATAATAAGTATGAGAACTTATTAAAAATATCAAATTGTATATTTACACCAAAATTATTTGCACGTGTTTCGCACGTGTAAAAAGATAAATCTTTTAGAAAATATTTATTAAATTTCCAGTAAATCATTTTAATTCATTTTCAAATATTAAAATAATATTTGAAAATGCGGGGTTCTACAACGGCGGTAAGAATGGCGGCAAGACGGCAGCGAGGTAGCAACGGTGAGTGACAATAACAACAAGGTGGCGCGGCGTCGGATTGTTTTTCAGGGTTCACGGGATCGTAGAAGCAGAGTCGTTGGCTCGAAGGTGGAAGGTAAAGTGCAGCTTGGGTGTTGCTTGAGCTCTCGGGTGTGAAGAAGGCAGAGGGTGTGAAGAAGGCAGAGGAAGAGAAGAAGGGAAAATGAAGAATGTAGATAAGAGAAGAGAAAAAGGTAGGAGTTCTGCATGTGTGTGTGTGTGTGTGTGTGTGTGTGTGTATAGAAAGAAAGGGATAGGAGGGGTGTAGAAAAATCAAAGGAGGGGTGTAGAAAAATCAAAGGATGTGTGGAAAAATGAGAGTTAGGCGTAGAAGGAGAAAATGAGGGGGGAGAAAATGAGAAGTTAGGCGTAGGATTAGGCAGGATTAGGATTAGGATTAGGATTAGGATTAGGATTAATCGGGGTTTAAAATTTGTATTTAAACTCCGGTCGAAAAATCACAAAATTATAGAATTGATCAGAAAAATATTCTGGATTTAGATAAAGAGTCCAAAGAGAAAAAATAAAACTGATCTAAAAATTGAAGTACAAAAATTCACGTAATAAAATACGTACAACTCGGACAGGAAGTTACAATCCTACCCACCTTACAAAAAAATTTCGTCCTCGAAATTTACTTAGGCGAGATATAGGATAGCTAAGAATGCAATACTCTTCAACTGAGAGTACAACGGAAGATAAAAGAAACAAAGAGTACAAAGGCACGAAAACAAATAAAGATAAATTGTGCATCCTTAACTGGAGGACTCAATAATTTGATGTCTATGCTCAGAATCTGAACCACCAACATCGCTAACATCCCAGTTCAGCTGAGTCACAAGCTCATCTCTTATTTCTATAAATGAGAGGTTTAAGAAGAAAAAAAAAATTAAGCAAGATAAGAACAAGAAACAAGCAGAAAAGAAGAAAAAGAATATAGTGTATATTTGTAAGGTGTAGTAATACCAGTTTTAGAAAATAGTGAAGAGTCTTCTTGTTGTTATTCCAATTTCTAATTTGTTTGCTAAAAGCCCAACAAAATTACTACTCTCTTCCAGAAAATAGGGATAGAAAGAAATAACTAGTATGATACTCAATAATGGATTGATCGATGAGAATGAATGCAATGTACGGAAGGTAACAAACGATGCAGGAACTGAAGCATGACTAGATCGAAATATACCAGCAATTGTTTCTTTAGTGATCTCTGCCTCCTCTGTATTCAGGTTATGAGCCTGATTATACTCTCTAGTCTGTCCTCCACTAGGATTTGATCCTCCTACTGGTGTGACACTCTTTCTCTTCGGGCAATCTCGAACCTTGTGATCATTCGCTCCGCATGCAAGATACAGGTTGTTGGCTTTCCAGCAGTTCTTGCATATGTGTCCAACTCGACGGCAATAATAGCACTTCTGGTCCTTCTTCGGAGTCGCCGATGAGTAAGGTGTTGCTCTAGTAGTCGGTGTCTGAACTGGCCTCCGTATCGGTCCGCCTGTAGACTATGCGACAGTAAGGAGTTGTAATGCCCCCTGAACGACAGTCCACCCTCTACGGATCTGCTCCTGGGTATCGAGCATGGCGGTGTAACTCTTATGCTGGTGCACAAACAAGTCCCATTGAATGGAGTTTGCGACATCCTGTACCCTATCCAGATTAGCTCTCACCAGTTCATTTTGCTCTTGCTGTAACTCCATCATTCGTTGCATCTCCTGGAGAATAGCGACGATCTCCAATAGTTCATCCCTGGGTGTAGAAGTCGAAGAGCCTCCGTGAACCATAGTCTGAAATGCATATTCTAATGGGGTAAATCTCCAGATGGCAAGTTGGTTATTAACATTCATGTGATCCACGTGGTGTGTATATTGTTGAGCTTAGCATGGTTCGAGCCTAGGCTCTGATACCACTAAAAACCTGTCACGTCCCGCTTCCCACTATACGGAAATACAGGCACGCAACTGAGGCCCAGCGAATGATATACATCATCCATAAGCTGTACAATTATAAGCTCAACAAGATCTTTATAACACATTCACGCAGGCAGATATAATAATCACATGAGCTGAAAATAGAATAACCATCATTTGGATAATACATCAATATCGGGTCAAGATGCCCGGGAGTACAAGGTGCCAAATTTAAAATAATATGATAAGCAGTTCGCTATAACAACTAGATAAAATAGCGACTGGAAGAAAAACAAAATGAAGCAGTAAGGAAGTAGCAACGATCATCTAGAGAGTCTGCTCGTCGGGTCCATCAGTACCTGTATAATTATTAACTCAAAGAAAAATAGAAAAGTTCCCGTTAGAGCAAGTTTCGGACAGCAAGTAGCAACAAGCAGTAAAAGGGGTAATATAACAAGATATAACATGGAAGAAACAAGAAGTAGAAGTACAAATACAATATGGAAGTAAGTAAGGAACTGGGACAATATGATCATGTAAGTAATAACGGTAACTAGTGTATTCTAGACTTCAAGATATAAGCAATTGATAACCTAGGCTCAGTTAATCGATAATCATGTAATCAAGGATCGAGAGTCATGTAATCAAGAGTCATGTAATCAAGAATCATGTAATCAAGAATCAAGAGTCATGTAACGAAGAGTCATGTAATCAAGAATCATGCTTAGTGAAGATCTCAAGTTTTATCTGTTTTATTAACTTATCTAATGCACGCAATCATGTGTCCCATACCACAAGTTCGGTGCATATCAATCATGTGACGTTTAGACATAAGTAGTGAATTCTATAGGATTATGTACTCGGGTCTTCCAGTGATAGTATCAAGACATGTAATCATGAATCATGTAATCGAGAATTATGTAATCGAGAATTATGTAATCAAGAATCAAGAATCAAGAATCACTATTTCGGGAAACACCGGCCCCCTTCCGAGTATACTCCCCTATATTGTCCATTATTAAGCCATACCCTTATAACCCCGGCTTGTTATTCTTTTATAATTAATTATAAACATGCAATTGGTACAACTAGTGGAACGGTATAATCAAGACAGTTTAATCAAGAAAAATATCAAGGACAGTAATCATGGTATGAGATATATCGGGTACATGTATCGAGAGTAGTTATTATAAATTATCAAGTGGTATAAAATACATGCTATCAACCTATTATATCTATGCAAGTTATTATTATAAGAACAATAATACACTCAGTTCATTAAATATGAAAAGTAACGGGTTTATATGCAAAAATGTATAGATGAATTTTTAGACAACTTGACATATCTGCATTCGAATCCACTTTCTCGTTGTTACAGAAAGGCAAATCCGATTCCGTCAGAGATTCTAGAAAGTAGACTCTCTTTCAAATCCAACGCATATTCACACGATACATTCTAAAGACAGTAGCTATGCGTACAAATTCATTCTTCGCTGGTTTCGATGTTTCGCGCGCATTCTGGAATTTTGGAGTCACAATACTAAAACTGCGATATCTCACAATCTATACATCGGATTGAGAAACTGTAGGATGTTTCGGATATCTAGACTCGATGGGCTACAATTTTCATGTAGAAAGTTTTTCGATCCAGTGTCGGGAACATGGTCAAATTCTCAGTACGAGATGCCGGTTAGTAATCCCATGCAGGTTCAGAAATTCACAATATGACAGTACTAAAATCGCGATATCTCACAATCTATACATCCGATTGAGAAACCGTAAAATGTTCTGGATTCGAGACTCGATAGGCTACGATTTTCACGTAGAAAATCTTCAATCCAGTATTGGGAACATTGTCGACTTCTTAGTGCAAGGTCAAGAAATTTTAGAGATAGTAAGGTTGAATATTCGATATTCGTAAGACTCGAATGGAGTTTGACAATAAAACATTATGATAACTAGACTACTTGTCACGAGTTCAAGGAAAATGTTTGTACGAGAACAAAAAGAGTGTACAAGGTACTTGCCTTATAACGTGACGATTACAGTGGTAGTGTTAACCATGGAAAGAAGCAATGTCGGCAACGAACGGCGGCACAATGGCGGTAAGAATGGCGGCAAGACGGCAGCGAGGTTGCAACAGTGAGTGACAATAACAACAAGGTGGCGCGGCGTCGGATTATTTTTCGGGGTTCACGGGATCGTAGAAGCGGATTCGTTGGCTCGAAGGTGGAAGGTAAAGTGGAGCTTGGGTGTTGCTTGAGCTCTCGGGTGTGAAGAAGGCAGAGGGTGTGAAGAAGGCAGAGGAAGAGAAGAAGGGAAAATGAAGAATGTAGATAAGAGAAGAGAAAGAGGTAGGAGCTCTGCATGTGTGTGTGTGTATAAATAGAAAGGAAGGGATAGGAGGGGTGTAGAAAAATCAAAGGAGGGGTGTAGAAAAATCAAAGGATGTGTGGAAAAATGAGAGTTAGGCGTAGAAGGAGAAAATGAGGGGGGAGAAAATGAGAAGTTAGGCGTAGGATTAGGCAGGATTAGGATTAGGATTAGGATTAGTATTAGGATTAGGATTAATCGAGGTTTAAAATTTGTATTTAAACTTCGGTCGAAAAATCACAAAATTATAGAATTGATCAGAAAAATATTCTGGCTTTAGATAAAGAGTCCAAAGAGAAAAAATAAAATTGATCTAAAAATTGAAGTACAAAAATTTACGTAATAAAATACGTACAACTGGGACAGGGAGTTACATATTTGGTGGTACAGTTCGCACCATCTAGTAAGTACGATATGTGAAGAGCTTGAGGAAGAATCTATTGTCTTTGGGACAAATAGATAGCATTGGATGCAAGATCCATGTCGAAAATAGGGTCATGAAGATTGTCAGAGGCGCGCTTGTGGTCATGAAGGCATAAAAGATCGCAACAAATCTATTCATGCTTAATGGAGAAATACTGCAAGAAGTTGATGCATGTGTCACATCAACTATCAAGGGAGAAGAGTCGACAATGATGTGGCATCTCAAACTAGACCATATGTCTAAATGCAGTTTGAAGATTCTCTCCAACCAGAAGCTGCTTCTAGGGCTCAAATCGGCAAATCTACCATTTTGTGAGTATTGTGTTGCAAGTAAGCAGCATAGATTGTAGTTCAGCAGATCTGAAGCTAGGAATAAATGCATTCTAGATTTGATTCATTCTGATATCTGGGAATCACTAGAAATGTCCTTAGTAGGAGCAAAGTACTTTGTATCGTTTAATGATGATTACTACAGGAGACTGTGGGTGTATCCAATCAAGAAGAAGTCAGATGTGTTTCCAGTGTTCAAAGACTTCAAAGCGCAGGTGGAACTTGAATATGGGAAGAAGATCAAGTGCTTGAGAACAGATAATGGAAGGGAGTATACATACGGCGAGTTTCTTGCACTTTGTAAGCAAGAAGGTATCACAAGACAGTTCACAGTCCCATATACACCTCAGCAAAAGGGCGTGGCAGAATGGATGAATAGGACTCTTGTAGAAAGGATGAGAGCTATGTTGCGGACTGTAGGTCAGCCCAATTCTTTTTGGACAAAAGCAGCCAGAACCGCCTGTTATGTCATAAATCGGTCACCATCAACGGTAATTGAGCTAAAGATACCGATGGAGATGTGGACTGGCAAGCCGGCGAATTACTCTACTTTACATTGGTTCGGATGTCCCGTGTACGTGATGTATAATACCCAAGAAAAAACGAAGCTAGATCCGAAATCCAGGCGGTGCATTTTCTTGGGGTATGCTGACGGAGTGAAGGGGTATCTCCTGTGGGATCCCACTATCCACAAGATTGTTGTCAGCAGGGATGTGATCTTTGTAGAAGATCAGCTACAAAAGAAGCAGGGATGTGATCTTTGTAGAAGATCAGCTACAAAAGAAAAATGAAAGTAATAGCACGTCAAAGGAGAATCCGGAGACTATTATAGTTCAAGTGGAAGATAAAACAGATGAAGATCTAGTTTCTTCTGAAGCAGCACCAGAGCACGATGTACAAGAACCAGTCGAGTTTGATGCTCCAGAAGTTCGTCGGTCGCTCGTGAGAGAAGACTGCCAACTTGGCACTCGGAGTATGTTACAGAGAGCAATGTTGCATACTGTCTTTTAACAGAGGACGGGGAGCCATCATCCTTCCAGGAGGCAATCAAACGCTCGGATGTATCCCTGTGGATGACAGCAATGCAGGAAGAAATTGAAGCTGTACACAAGAACAAGACGTGGGAATTTGTTACGCTACCACAAGGAAGAAAGGCCATCTGCAACAAATGGATCTACAAGATCAAGCGTGACGGTAATAACCAAGTGAAGCGGTATCGTGCAAGATTGGTGGTAAAGGATATGCTCAGAAAGAAGGTATTGACTTTAATAAGATATTTTCACCTGTGGTTCGACTCACGACAATCAGAGTAGTCTTGGCGATGTGTGCTACGTTTGATCTACATTTAGAGTAGTTAGATGTGAAGATTGCTTTCCTTCGTGGAGATCTTGAAGAAAAAATTTATATGCTCCAACCAGAAGGTTTTGCTGACACAGGCAAGGAGAACTTAGTTTGCAGGTTGAACAAATCTCTGTACGGTCTCAAACAGGCACCGAGGTGTTGGTACAAGAGATTTGATTCCTTCATTATTAGCCTTGGATACAACAGACTCAGTTCAGACCATTATACATACTATAAAAGGTTTGATGGTGATGATGACTTCATTATCTTACTGTTGTATGTAGATGACATGTTGGTAGTAGGCCCCAACAAAGATCGAATCCAAGAAATGAAGGTACAGTTGGCTAGAGAGTTTGACATGAAGAATTTGGGACCAACAAACAAGATTCTAGGGATGCAGATTCATCGAGACAGAAATAACATGAAGGTTTGACTTTCCCAGAAAATTACTTTAACAAAATCTTGTGGCGCTTCAACATGCAAGATTGTAAGCCAACTTCGACCACAATTCCTGTTAATTTCAAGTTATCCTCCAAGATGTGTCCTAGCAATGAAGCAAAGAGGAAGGAGATGTCTCGAGTACCGTATGCATTAGTAGTAGGAAGTTTGATATTCGCTATGATCTGTATAAGACCAGACATTGCACAAACAGTTGGAGTGATTAGTTGATACATGGCGAATCCTGGTAGAGAGCATTGGAGCACAGTAAAGAGGATTCTGAGATACATCAGAGGAACCTCAGATGCTGCATTATGTTACGGAGGATCAGGATTAACTGTCAGAGGCTATGTGGATTCAGATTTTGCAGGAGATCTCAACAAAAGCAAATCCACTACGGGATATGTGTTTACACTTGTAAGGGGAGCTGTAAGTTGGGTTTCAAAACTGCAAACTGTTGTGGCTCTATCTACAACAGAAGTAGAATACATGGCAGCTACAGCAGCTTGCAAGAAAGCACTCTGGATTCAAAGGTTATTGGAGGAGCTCGGGCACAAACATGAAAAGATTGTTTTGTTTTGTGACAGTCAGAGTGTCTTGCACATCGCAAGGAATCCAACTTTTCATTCACAGACAAAACATATAAGAGTCCAGTATCACTTCGTTCGAGAAGTGGTGGAGAAAGGAAGTGTGGATATGCACAAGATTCACACTGACGAGAACCTAGCAGATGTTATGACCAAACTAGTCAACACTGACAAGTTTGAATGGTGTAGAGCTTCGTGCGGCTTAATAGAAACGTAAGCAGCATTGACGTGGTAAGGTAGAATGAAATGTGTGGAGACATGATTAATCTTCAATCAAGTTTCCAAGTGGGAGAATGTCGGCAAAAGATGGTGGGTCAGGGCCACCAACCTTGTGTGGAAAAAAAGGTGCAACCCCTCAATTTTGTCAAAAGATGATGGGTCAGGACCACCAACCTTGTGTGAAAAAAAAGGTGCAGCCCCTCAATTTTGTCAAAGCTACCTACCCCAGGCCAAGGAAAAATCAAAACCAAACTCTCTCCTCTCCGACTATAAATAGAGTTTGGAGGAATGGGTTTGAGATGCAGCAGAGCAACAAGAGCTTAGTGAGGATTAAGAAAAGAAAGAGGGATTACGAAAGAAGGAGAGTATTACAAGAGTGTTCTCAAGAGGGATAAAATTGTATCCCCTTGGAGATAATTTGTATACTTGTATTTTTTCCTCAAATTTGTGAGAGAGTGTTTCTCCTATTATTAGAGAGAGTGAAAATTATACTCTACTTATATTTAGAGAGAATAATGTAATCCCTACATTCAGCAGTAAAATCCCTCTATCTTGCCCGTGGTTTTACCTTTTTTTTTTTTGGGGTTTTCCACGTAAAATATTCGTGTCCACTTTATTTCCACTTTCTCAATTTCACTTTAGTTGTGCGGTAGCTTCTGCCTATAACTTTCCTAACAAAACTGCATTTGAAACATTCAAAAGTAATACATCTGATTATTCGAGTAGTTGAAGGAGTAGAAGAAGAAAAAAAGCAAGAAGACACGTTTATGGTCTCTATTTCTTGTAGCATTGACGCCTAGTATACAGGTTCTGCTCATAGGCCCCGTCGGGGCTTATCCCTCCAGTGGTTATAGCAATATTCTTACAGCCAGTACTCAAAGACATTAACAAGGTTAAATTTCCTTTCATAGTCTTCTAGTTTAAGGAACTACTTCACCTCTTGATTTTGATAACTGAGACAAAATTCTACATTCTGCATATTGTCGTTGCTGTATTTACTTCATCACTTATGTTTGCCAGCTTGGAAAAATCTGTCACTCTTGAAGGCATCATATGATGGTGAGTAATCATAAGGTGATAGTCCTGTTCACACAGTTTATGTCGCTCATGCTATTTTTCCATGTCCTGATTATTAGGTGGTTTAGGCCTGTAAATATCGGGGTAACGTTTCTCGTTGGGGGAACACTTGGATGGCTAATTGTGCAAATCACGAAACCAGAGCGCCACCTCGAGGGCCTTATTATTGCTACTTGCTCTGCAGGTAAACTCAGTTGTTTCATTATGTTTCTCCTTATGCAGAATGTAGAGAGAAAAAAGAATGAGAGGCTCATTGCAGTTCTCCAACTTGTTCTCATTGTATCATTGGTGATACAGGCAATTTCGATGGGCAGCCTACTCTTGATCATTGTTCCAGCAGTTTGTGACGAGGATGGAAATCCATTTGGGGATTTCAACAAATGTATTATTGTTAGTTTCTCCTAAGTCTCCTCTTCTATGGCGGTAAACTCCATTCTTCAATTTACTGAAGCCTTCATTAGCCAAACCTCAAGGTGAAATCTTTCTAATGGCCATGCCATGTATTCTTGTAGCTTCTGTTTTTTTTTTCTTTCGTATGGACACATTCTTACAGTCTCATGAGGAAAGCTGAAAAAATATATATCACAAAATTTGTCCGGCAAGTACTGGTTCCCCGAGAAAAATGATAAGGATGAAGTTGTAAGTGACAAAATTGGCTACGTTGTGAAAATACGTATTTGATAAGTACATTAGGTAATATGAATAATATAATATACATTATTATACCAAAAGTGTAATATAGCAAATAATGATATACCATAATAGGCATATATACTATCACAGTTAGTACTAGTCCTTCGTGTTTTCATAATTACTGAGCTCTGATTAGTTCTCCATATTGGAATGCTTGTAAACAGGTAGTCCCTCTGTTGTTAGAAGAAGGTTTCAGCGAGATCAATATGCCTTCCTGGGAAAAGTTTCTCTCTCTTATTATGCAATAGGGAAAAAAAAAACGATTTTCATGTCTAACAGGTCAATTATTTTCAGTTTATCGATTTCTTTGTTGGTGTTGTACCTTGGTTAAACTCTCTAATCATCGGAAAAACTGTTCCTCTACGAGTTATCCAAGGATCAGTTCAGTTATTAGGGTGAGGATAATCACCATTTTAAACTTTAAATTCATCATGAAAATAATGTCTTTGATTGTTTCAGAGCTGGAACAATACCTTGCGTTTAGTCTCATTATGGGTGGTAATCTAAGGTGATTCTTTGCCTACTTCATATATACAAAAATTACTTAAACACCAACATTCTATTGATTAATCAACTCAACTAGCAAGCAGGGTTTCACAGGTCACTCTTTAAACCAATGGTGATCATATCGATCATTTTTGTGCAGTTTTTTGTGATCCCCCTAGTTCAGACCGTGGTTGTGAAAACAGCGTTTGAGCTGCGTTTTCTACCACAAAGATCCATTGTACCGTTATGTGCTTTGATTCAGTTTGCAATCCCACCTGCCATGAACATTGGTATGAACATTCATCTATTTATCACTTTTGGGAAAATTATTTTTTATGGGAGACTAATTTGGAAATACTCATTTGTGGGGAAGTCCTATGAAATTTCAATCTTGGTAGGGAACATGTGTGGAAAGAACTCAAAAGGGGATGATGATGATGATGAGGGTCAATTCCGAAATGAATGCGAAAACTCACCAGTCATTGCTATTGCCAATGCCATGTTTTTTTTTTTTTTTGATAAAAGATGACCCCGTCATCGCTTCATTAATGAAATATCAAAATACAGAGATTACATCTGCCAACATAGGCGTCTAACACACAGCAATAATAAAAGCATAAAGTAGAATACATCGATGACTACTACTCGAACTGGAAAGCCATAAAATACTAAACAGAAACAGATACAGATACAGATACATAATCCATCGGTTCATGAACCCCTGACATCCTGAAACCCGTGAAGCAAAAGAGATACTGTTGTGGAGGAAGATCCTTCCCTCTACCTGCCCTTGCCCACCCGATCCCTACTCCTCATCTTCCATGCGGAGTCTTTTCATTGGTCCTCTGTTATCTGTCCAATCATGCGTTAGAACCGAAATTTTATACAGAATTCATGATAAAGAGCATTTAATATTTCTAAAACATAAGTCATTTCGGATCAACCATAAACCCCACATCGTGGCCGAAGCCATAATGCCCCACTCCTCTCTATCTTTTTGGCCCTCTAACCCATCCCAACAGCGTCCCCAGACATCTGCACTTGTCCTAGGACTCTGAATAGACCCAAACCCTTGACAAATCGCCTCCCAGACTTGTTTAGCTTTAATACACTCGAATAGCAGATGGTTCGTATCTTCCTCGTCTCTCTGACACTCTCCACACGTCACATCGATTTGCATGTTTCTCTTTTGTAAGTTGATCTTCGAAAGAATAGCGTCGTTCATCACCAACCATTCGAAAATTCTAACTTTCAGAGGTACCAAGAGTTTCCAAATGATCTTGGCATCCTTACATCGCAGCCCTCCGTCATTAATTCGCTTATACATCGAGGACACGGAAAATTCCCCCGAAGACTCGAGCATCCAATCCCTTGTATCCTCAGGAAGTAAGTTATACCTTCCTTCTTCCTTAATGAATGCGTTCAGATCAGTCAGAGCAGCGGCTTCGCCATGCGAGACGTGCCCGCTAATAATCAGTTTCAGACTATTATTGGAACACACTTCCGACACCATAGTGTCCGTCTTAATCGTCGCCTCTGCGGCGCCATTGCCATGTTATATAGGGTATATAGAATGATGGTTCATTTTCAAGGAAAACGAGAAGGATCCCAAGTTTCTACCAAATTAGACAAAAGAAAAACATTTAGTGCATGTTTAATCATTCTAATTTTTACTCCTATTTAAGGCTTAAATTTGGATCTCAATAACTAGTTAGTATGTATGTTTGAGTTAAAACATGGGGTTCGGGTTAGGTTATTGGCCCCAAGAAACATTCAACCTGTAAACATAACGCCTTATTATGTACATTTTATAATGTGAACTACTTACTATATGATGTAGATAACAATTAAGTAATACAGTTCTCAAAAAAAACAAAAAATAGTTCTCAAAAACAATTAAGTAATACAAACACTTAGGTACTGTTCTTTTTTTTTTTTTTTTGCCTCTTATTATCTCTTATAACAGATTTACAGTAAGAGCCTCTTTTTGAGGTGTTCTTTTTATATAAAAATAACCTTTTATAATAACCTCTTATAAGAGATTTCTGTTCTTTTTTCACCTTTTACAAGAGCCTATATTACCCCAAAGTATAAAAATAGTGAGATGAAGGACAAAAAAAGATAAGTTCAAATTACTAATATAGAAACTAGTTTAATGTCAAGTTCAATTCACAAATCAGTGTAAATCATTAGAACCTGTTATGTTGCAATGAATTACTATTTCTGACTTCCTATCTTCCTATCGGTAAATAGTAATTAGGACAAAATCAAGATCTTTTTGGTCCTTGTTTAAGAATCCAGTTAATTTCAGTTTCATCTACTTGATTTCAGCTTCCTGGTTCAAAAAATAAAATAAACTAAAATAAAGTATTCATATTTTTCTCCAATGTTTAATTTCCCTAAAGTTTACCATCGAAACTAGAAAGAGATTCTTTAACCAGAAAGAATTCAGTTCGGATGTAGGATCCCTATCCAGAAGTTTTCGCAACTCAATCATGTATGATGGAAGCTCGAGTCAGGGCTAGACAGCAACTACTGCAAGTACGACAATCAGGGGCTACAATTGTTCACATCTTCATTGTATCTTGCCGGTCTCACATCTACCTTTTTCGCATCCTACACAACTCGAAACCTAGGACGAAAGCTGACCATGCTTATTGCTGGTATCTTCTTCCTCTGTGGTGTAATTTTCAATGGTGCTGCTCAGAATCTCGCCATGCTCATCGCTGGCCGTATCCTTCTTGGTTGTGGTGTCGGCTTTGCAAATCAGGTTACTATTTCTCCCTCTAATATAGATATATATCATCTTAATTTATATATGAACGAAGAGATGCTAATTACTGTATAATTTCCATACTACTTACTTTTTTGTAATGTAATAAACAAATATAATAATAAGTAATGATTAAAGAATGGGAACAGTTGTATCTAATGCGAAATGTCAACTAAAAGAATGTCAATTATAATATAGACTTTGGGGTAATATAGACTTTTTAAGTGGTAGAAGTCTTATAAGAATTTGAAAGAGACTACTTCTTTTAGGCTTATAAGAGATTTTGAAAAAAATGTCTTATAAGAGGTAAAAAAAGAACGCAAAAAAAAACTCCTGTAAGAGGTGGACAGGAGGTAAATCGGCTTATAAGAGAAGAAAAAAAATACTACCTGTGGTGCTAGTAAGACTTCTTATGCTTGTTAGATTCTGACTTCAGACAAAATTAATTTAAAATGTCGGAAAATCTGTTTCCATTCCAATGTATGCAGCTACCAAAAAATAAAATAAAAATCCATTCCTCCCATTCTATATCTAGTATAAACCAGGGTGCTAATAAAAAAGAGATCAGATGTTTAAATTTCACTTCCACTATAAGCCTTCATTTATGCATACTACTTGTTTTCTTTGGGTTTGCTAGCCTTACGCAACAGAAATTAACGTTAGTAGAAAATATTGAAAAGATCCCAAAATATAGCAGGCGCCAACTGACATCAATGTCATACTGGCCCAAATTAGGAGATTCAAAAAAGAAGAAATAATATTCACATAATTTGTATCAGAAATGGAAAGATTACACTAATTCTAGAGCTGTTACTTTGACCCGATACCCGGACCCAATCCGAACTCGGCATTGGACCGGAACCGATCCGATCTATACAGATCCAGATTCTAAAATAAGACCCGTTGTACTTCCGGGTGCAGGTCCAGGTCTGCTCAAAATAGACCCGACCCGGACCCAGACCCGTTAAAAATACCCCCAAATATTCGGAATTTGAATAATAGGATTATAGGATATACATGTAAATAGTAATTGTTGAAGATAGATGTGTAAATATAATATTTATTCATGTACTTAAGTGTAAAAATTGTTGGAAGCATAGGGTATCAGGTATAAAAAATACTTAAGTGCAAATATTTATTTCCCGCCATCGGACCCGACAGGTATATTATTTTAAGGAGGACCCGAATTCGGACCCGGACCCGATTTCACATGCCCAGGTTCGTGTTCAATTTTTGGACCCGTGAGATATCGGGTCTGGATCCGGGTAGTGGAGGACCCGAACCCATAGTACCCCGATACCAACGCTAACTAATTCAAAAGCTAATAAATGAGCACATTAGGAAAGTGATCTTTGGTTTTTTTTTTTTGGTTCACTTCCTCTACTTTGAAGGTACGGTGATTTTGATGTGGCTGAATCTGGCACATACAAGATTGTAATAGGGACCTAATATATTTACTTAATCCCCATGATTATTTGTTTCGAGTTATTTTTTTTAAGTTGTTAGGAGATGGAAATATCAACACATATGATACATATCTAATCTATTTAAACATGTTTCTCATGGGTTTTCGGTTTTTCTTGCCAACTTCATATCTACCATTTAGTACAGTGACATTATATTTGATGAAACTAATGGCACAAACTACTATTTCAGTTTTGAAAGGATTATATAAAACAATTTGTAGCAGTATCTGTATCCGTTTGCTTGTGTTAGAATCCCTGATTGAATGTAGAATAACAAACAAAGATCAAGAACAATATGGCTGGAATGACTTTCTTTATTGAATCAAAGACTTGGCTTATATAGCCTACAAATTAACAAAAAGCTATAAAATCTCCTCACGTTGAACATTAACCCCTCAATCGTGAGATAAAAATTGGACGAATTCAACAACCTAAAGAATAGGTCTTATTCTAACAAACTCTGACCAAGTGATACTTGGACTTAACATTAACCAACCTTAACAAAACCCTCTCCCTTAAACTAACTACTCTGAGTAGTTAGTTTATACCTGCAACATCGCAGACTCCCAGCTCCTCCCTGAGTCTTCGAAAAGAGTCCAACCTCAAAGGTTTAGTCATCAAATCTGCCAGCTGCTCATGAGTGCCACAGTAAACCAGCTCGATAGTTCCTTCATTTGCAAGCTCTCTAAGAAAATGAAACCTCACATGAATGTGCTTGCTTCTCCTATGCATTACTGGATTTTTTGATAGCTTAATGGTGGAGCTGTTATCACACATTATAGTGATCCGTCCTTCTTGAGGTTGCCCTAACTGTTCCAAAACTCTATTCAGCCAAATAGCTTGTGTTGCATAGCTTGCAGCAGCAACAAACTCTGCTTCTGTTGTAGACAAGGCAACTATAGGCTGCTTCTTTGATAACCATGAACTGCACCTGAACTTAGAAGGAAAACATGACCTGAAGTACTCTTTCGATCCTCCAAGTCTCCTGCATAATCACTGTCTGCATATGCAAGCAATTTCCTTGAACCTCCCCTTTTATACATGATTCCAAACTAGTTGTGCCTTTTAAGTACCTCAATATCCTTTTGGCAGCTTGAAGATGCATCTCGGTAGGTTTAGCCATAAACTTGATAATCAAACTCACACTATACATCAAGTCAGGTCGAGTTGCTGTAAGATACATTAGGCTTCCCACAATCTGCTTATAGTAACTTTCATCAACTTGTACTCCAAGCTCATCTTTCAGCATCCTAAAACCTGGTATGATTGGACTCCCAACTGGTTTACTTTCAGCCATGCCAAAACGACTCAACACTTCTGTGGCATACTTCTTTTGGCTGATATATATACCTTCAGACAGCTGTGAAACTTCTATCCCAAGGAAGAACTTCATCTTCCCCACATCAGTCATATCAAAAGTACTCATCCTGGAATTCTTAAATTCAAGCATCATGTCTTCATCATCACCAGTAAAAATTAAATCACCAACATAGATACTTACAATTAATACCTTGCCTTCTGCACTCCTTTTGCTAAACAAGGTCTGTTCATTCGGACACCGTTCGAAGCCTTCATTGATGAAAAGGGCCTCTATTCGACTAAACCAAGCCCGTGGTGCTTGTTTTAATCCATAGAGAGCTTTGCTTAGCTTATAGACCTTATCTCCGCTGCCCTTCTTCACATAGCCTTTAGGCTGCTCTACATACACCTCTTCACTGAGCTCACCATGTAAGAACGCCGATTTGACGTCTAATTGAAAAATCTTCCATCTCCTTTGAGCTGCAAATGCCATGATCATGCAAACTGTCTCCATTCTTGCAACAGGAGCAAACACCTCAATATAGTCAATTCCATGCTTTTGAGAATATCCTTTGGCCACCAACCGAGCCTTGTACTTATCCACCTCTCCATGCTCATTAAGCTTGGTTTTGTAGATCCATTTGACTCCAATTTTCTTACATCCAGATGGTAAGTCGACTAGTGACCAAGTCCCGTTTTTCTCTATAGCATCTATTTTGACATCCATTGCTTTCCTCCATTCTAGCTTTCCCGAGCTTTTTCATAGTTAATTGGATCAGTGGGACATGTCATAGCCATGTTTGCTTCATTTTCCTCTTCTGATAATCCTTCTCCAGGGATGTAATCTGCCAAGTATGGAGGTGTCCGCAGGGGTCTTCCTGAGCTTGAGTGCACAACTTGTGTATCATTTATGGCTTCATTTGGTGCTTCCACCGGTATCTCTTCATTCACCACTGCTACATCTTCAGATTCCTTTGGTTCTTCATCCATTTCACCATTTTCTTCTTCACTTATATCATCATCAAGATCACCCCAAGTAAGATCTTGCTTCACTTTCTTGGTTTCATCACCACCCCAACTCCAACACTTATCCTCTTCGAACACCACGTTTCGACTGACAATGATTTTTTCTTTGATGGGATCATACAGCCGATAACCTTTTGACTCCTCACTTACTCCCATCAACACACAAACATGGCTTTTATCTTCTAGTTTGGTCATCTTCTTATCTAGAATATGAACATGACTCAAACACCCAAAAAACCTGAAATGACTAACTGATGGATTTACTTCTGCCCAGACTTCCTCTGGTGTTGCATCCTTCACTGCCAAAGTGGGACTTTGGTTTAGAACATAGGTTGTCCACTTTGCTGCCTCTGGCCAGAATGGCTTTGGTACTTCCTTTTCTGACAGCATGGATCGAACTAAATTCATCACTGTGCAATTTTTCCTCTTAGCTATACCATTTTGCTGAGGAGTGTAGACAGTTGTAAGTTGCCTCTTTATGCCATGATCTTTGCAGAATTGATTGAACTCTGAAGAATTGAACTCACCTCCTCTATCAGTGCGTAAGCATTTGATGCTCATTCCAGACTCCTTTTCAACCATGCTCTTAAAGTATTTGAAATGACCAAAAGTTTCTGACTTCTCAACAAGAAAGTATGTCCATGTCTTGCTACTGAAATCATCAATAAAACATAACACATACCTCTTCCCACTGTTCGATTCAGGTGTCACTGGTCCACATAAGTCAGCGTGAACTAGTTGAAGCTTGTGTGTTACTCTCCATGTACTCTTCTTAGGAATTGGATCCCTATGTTGTTTTCCAACAAGACAATCTACACAAATAGATGTTGGAGAGGCAAGTTTGGGTAGTCCATGTACCCAGTGGCGGAGCCACACCAAGCACAGGGTGAGCGGTCGCTCTCCCTGGACTTGGGCAGCTCCCTTGTAAAATAAAAATTATTTTAATTTTTTTAAATGTAAGCTCATACAGCTCGCTCCCCCTGAGGCCCACACCCACACAGTACCCGACCCGTTCTGCTCCCTCTTTTCTTACGCTGCTCTGTTCTACATTTTAATTTTTCTTTTCTCGATCTCCTCCAAAACCTAGCTTCGAAACCCTTAATTTCTCTCTCAAATCCTCCTTCCCCAAATTCTCACTGACATCTCTGTCGTCTCCTTAACACCGTCATAGTCATCTCCGAAGGCATCGCAGTCGGCGAGTTGCTCATCTCTGAAGGCGTTGAAGTTTTCAAGTCGCTCATTTGCCAAGTGCCAAGGCGTCGTCTTCATTTCCAAAAAATCTCGCAAGGAGTTCAGTCGTCATCTTCACAGTCAGAGTCAGGTATAATTCATATTTAAGAATATGAGATAATTATTTGAGATTTGAGATTGTTCAAAAAATATATATTTAAAAAAAATGATTTGAGATTGTTGATAAAATGAGCGGATGTTGCGGGTCTAGGTTTGAAGTTTGATATTTGAGAATATGAGAAAATTTGAGATTGAAGTCGCAAGTCGCAATTTCTGTTGAGATTAGAGGCTGTTAAAACTTATAACTAAGCTTGAAATTTCAAGTATTAGTATCAGATGATTTCTTATGAGATATTAGTAGAAAATTGAGTGACCATTTAGGTCCTTTTTTCGAACACGGTTTAAATAACTAGGGTATTGATTTTCTATTATAATTGTTTCTGATTGATCAGTAGCTTATCCTTCTATTTTGGCATGACTGTTTTTGATGAATTTGGTTTTGCTCGTCAATAGGAAATAGGAATGAAACCTAACTTTCTAAGGCATGATGCAATTATAAGTTCACTACCTTAATTGAAAGACACGATGTTTGTTTGATACTAATTTAATTTTTAATAATATTCAAACAGTTATGGATGAAATTTTTTAGATCTAGTGATTTCGCTCCCGGTGGATGAAAATCCTGACTCCGCCACTGAGCGGAATAATAGATGGCATAAATGAATGAATCCCTCGATGTAGAGGTAGTGCAAAGCATTATTCACAAAATACGAAGATCAATATTTTTGCAATTCAAAGCTCTTAGGCCATCTCCAACCCACAACACTATTTTAGTGTAACTTTTACATCAAAATGGTATAAAAATTACATCAAACAGTAACTTCATCTCCAACACTTAACATCATTTCTAACACAAAAAAAGAATATTCTCTTAATATTCTTCTCTACCTACTTTTTATAATTTTTTACTAAAATCCTTATTTCTTATCTATTTCATCAATTCACCACATACAAATTTTTATTACATATTGACCATATGATAAGTTTCTTAATTATTCAAAAATTTAAACAAAATATCATATGAGTAAATTAAATTTTATTATATAAAATATAAAATATATATATATTATTAGAAAATAAATGATCTAAAATGACAAATCTAAAACTATTAGACCAACATAAAATATAAAACACTTTCAAAATAACTTACACATTGTTAAAATTGTAAAATTGGCAAAAACACAAACCTATAACTAAGACAATTGTGACCAAAATATACCATTATATAAAACTATGAAACTTTTTTACAAAATGTACAATTAAAAAAATAAATAATAATAATTGGCGTTGATGAACAGTGACGCACCAGAATTGGCACAACACTGTTCATCAGCACAAAAAATGCCATTTTTGGTCCTGAAAATGACGCTCGATAGGAGCTCCATCCAGCGCCAAAAATGGCATTTTGCGCCAAAATGGTGCTGGGTTGGAGTAGGTCTTACTTAATAACTTTTACACAAAGATTAACTCAAATCATGCATTTTATCTCATTTTGAGATGGCCGATTGCCAAAGTTTTCCAGGTGGATAATATGACGATAAGGAGATAGAGATTGGTACGAATTTGACCGATGCTCATCATCCAAGGTTGTTGTTGGTGATATTTATATTTCTTGTACTCTAGCTAGTTCTTCTTTGAGTTGATTCGTCCCACCCTTCTAGAGATGTTGGAGGTTAACTGTTTTGATTTTGCTTGTACTACTTCTGCATAGTCCTCTAATTTTTATTTCTTTACTATTTTATTAATAAAACTAGAGCTGTTATCGGGTTCTATCGAGTCGGGTCCTCCACTATCCGGATCCAGACCCGTTACCCTACATGTTCAAAAATTGGACCCGGACTCTGATCCAATTATTCAAAAATTTAAACAAAATATCATATGAGTAAATTAAATTTTATTATATAAAATAAAAAAAATTAATATATTATTAGAAAATAAATGATCTAAAATGACAAATCTAAAACTATTAGACTAACGTAAAATATAGAATACTTTCAAAATAACTTACACATTGTTAAAATTGTAAAATTGGCAAAAACACAAACCTATAACTAAGACAATTGTGACCAAAATATACCATTATATAAAACTATGAGACTTTTTTATAAAATGTACAATTAAAAAAATAAATAATAATAATTGGCGTTGATGAACAGTGACGCACCAGAATTGGCACAACACTGTTCATCAGCACAAAAAATGCCATTTTTGAACCTGAAAATGACGCTCGATAGGAGCTCCATCCAGCGCCAAAAATGGCATTTTGCGCCAAAATGGTGCTGGGTTGGAGTAGGTCTTAGTTAATAACTTTTACACAAAGATTAACTCAAATCATGCATTTTATCTCATTTTGAGACGGCTGATTGCCAAAGTTTTCCAGGTGGATAATACGACGATAAGGAGATAGAGATTGGTACGAATTTGACCGATGCTCATCATCCAAGGCTGTGGTTGGAAATATTTATATTTCTTGTACTCTAGCTATTGTTGTTGTTTTTGTTCTTCTTTGAGTTGATTCGTCCCACCCTTCTAGAGATGTTGGAGGCTAACTGTTTTGATTTTGCTTGTACTACTTCTGCATAGTCCTCTAATTTTTATTTCTTTACTATTTTATTAATAAAACTAGAGCTGTTTTCGGGTTCTATCGAGTCGGGTCCTCCACTATCCGGATCGAGACCCGCTACCCCACAGGTCCAAAAATTGGACCCGGACTCTGATCCGGACCCGGACCTGCGAGAACCAAGTCCGGGTCCTAGTTAAAAAATCTATCCGTTGGGTTCGGTATGGGAATAAATATTTACACTTAAGTTTTTTTGCACCCGATACCCTACGGTTCCAACAATTTTTGCACTTAAGTATATGAATAAATATTATATTCACACATCAATCTTCAACAATTACTATTTATATGTATATCCCTATAACCCTATTATTCAAATTCGATATTTTTTGGGGGTAATTTTAACGGGTCTGGGTTTGAGTCGATTCTATTTTTAGCGGAGCCAGACTCGGACCCTGGCTCGGACCTGAAAGTACATCAGATCTTATTTTAGGACCCGGATCCGGATTCGTACAGATCAGATCGGTTCGTTCCAATATCGGGTCCGGATATCTCTACTATTTTAATTGGAGAGTTGAGGTTTGTAACAAACAAACCCTAACTTTGTAACTATATATATAAATATGTATAATACACATCAAAACTATATCCAACAAATATAAATGTGCACCGCACATGTAGCCCAAATAAAAATATTCAAATATAAACTATTTTTTTTCTTATTTAATATATATTCATTTAATTTAATGACTTTAATTTTTTCCAGACGTGCATTGTACGTATATTATACTAGTCGGATAGATATGCCAATGGTAAATAAAACATGGACTTTACTCCACAATTTTCTTTTTCTTAAAATAACTTTCACACAAAGATCTGGAAATCCCAACCGTCCAACTCCCCGATTGAATTCCCCATCCAACGATCCAGATTCCCGCCGCACCGGTCCGTGAAGCACGTGGAAAATCCAGTGAATTCACCACTGGACCAACCAGAAGACGAAACGTGTCGGTCATTCAGCTACAGTTGTACCGACCTGAGAACCTGGGAACACCGGTCATATCAAGGTCATATAATGGGCGGTTAGTTTTTTCTTTGGTCGCTCTGTCCTCTCTCTCTTCAAAGCCGTCGCCTTTAGGCCCTTTCTACCTGCAATCCCTCCCCCCTCCCCTCAATAACCAAACCCAAAAAAGAAAGAACCATTTTTTTTTTTTTTTTTTCTGATTGCATTTTGGATATTTTACGTGTCTTCAATTCCGTAGTTTTTGAAAATTTATCAATTGGTGCAGTTGGGCATGTTCATCTTGGTGAGTTTGCAAATGGGTTTCTGATTTTATTTAGAATGGATTATAATATTATAGAAGAAGTTGTTATTAGCTATAGGAAGTTGGATTGAAATGAAGATGGCGTCCCCGAATTCGACATTGTTAGATCTCGAAAACTCGGATGGTTTGGAAACTCCAAGGAGTCATGGAAGGCAAGGGAATGGGAAAGGGAAACCCCCTAGGCACATTTCAGTGATGAGGCATTGTGTGAGCAGTGCTACTCTGGGTAGCTCATTTGGATCAGTATGGAAATCATCTATTTCATTTTTGTTGCCTATTTTCGGCAAATGAGTTCTAATAATGTTTTGATATATATATATATATGTGTGTGTGTGTGTGTGTGTGTGTGTGTGTGTGTGTGCAGGAATTGGAGATTGGAGGGAAATCTGCCTTGGTTGGGGAGCAAGGGTTTTTGCCCGTGTTCAGGTCGGGGAGTTGTGCTGACATTGGGCTGAAACAGAAGATGGAGGATGAACATATTTGTATAGACGACCTTGTTGATCATCTTGGTTCGTCCACTACGAGTTTTGCTACACCAGCTGGGGCTTTCTACGGGGTATGCACAACTTCTTTGTTTTTTTTGATTTGAGAATGTGCTTAGAAGTGAACACCACCCTGTTTCATTAATGACAAGTGCATAGTCTTTCTTTCTACATTTGGTAGTAGGGAATATGAAGAAACTTATCTTTGATCTACTCATATTGAATTAGTTACTAGATTCAGTCAAAAGTATGTATTAGTTCATTATCAATCTATGGTCGACCTTATCCTTGTGTTTCTTGTTCTGCAGAATAAGTTGGGTAAAACAAGCCAAATGGCCTTATGCAGCAGCATGCATGATTTTGCACCAACTTGGGTTTTTGATAAAGAACTAATTGAGGAAATAAGTTTTAACTTAGATTGAGGCTATTCTTGTTTGTGTGAATTGACATTGTTTTTTAAAATAAATCTTTCTTGACTTCAAGCAACTATGCTCATAGCTAGATTTCGTAATTGCTCACATTCGATTGTTTTCACCGGATGTTATAGAAAATCAGACACTAAATGTATTGAGTCGGAATGTGGGCAGGTATTTGATGGCCATGAAGGCACGGATGCAGCATCTTTTGTCCAGAAAAATATCCTCAAATTCATAATTGAAGACAGGCATTTTCCCATTTCGATAGAGAAAGCGATCAAGAATGCATTTTTGAGAACTGACTATGCATTTGCTGATGCAAGTTCTCTTGACAGTTCATCCGGAACTACTGCACTCACTGCAATCATTTTCGGAAGGTTAAGATCTAATTTCGACTTTATAATTCGTGTATTAATTTATGGATGATGAATTAATTCCGTATACTTCCTGAAATTCATGGAGTTGCATTGATCCAACAATTTTGAAGGAGTGCTGGATGACCTTTTGATTCTCTCTTTCTTAATTGCTAATTTAGGCTTTGCTCATACCTAACAAGCTCTTTTAAAGCAGTTAAATCAGCGATAGGTTGCTATTAATGGAAAAGGGTAGAATTTTGTACTGTTGATTGCTTAATCTCAAGTTGAACAGTATTAGCTTTGAGTGCCTTAATCTGATGCAAGGGAATTCAAAGTTCCGAACACTTCAATGGGGATTTGAACATAATTCACCTATATTTATGTTGTTTCCTTTTGCTGAACTTCTACTTTCAAAACCTGTTCTTCTTCTTGTTTTAGGTCCTTTATATCACTGTCAAGAAACTTCTATATTTTGATATAACCTAGAGAGCTTCAAGTTATATGAGATACACTCCAAAAATACAGGAATTATATAATTTTGCTAACTTAAGACACGTATTTGATATAACCAATTAAAGTTTCATGGGGGCAAAATAAGGAGGGTTTGTTTGGGGGTGAGCGGTATTTGATTTTTCAACTGATCATCCTAAATTATGTCATTTAGGAAAATGCTCATTGCCAACGTTGGTGACTGCCGAGCTGTCCTAGGCAAGCGAGGGCGAGCAGTTGACCTTTCCATAGACCACAAGCCAAACTGTGTCCGTGAGCGGCTCAGGATAGAGAAACTCGGTGGTATTGTCTATGATGGCTACCTCAATGGCCTTTCAGTTGCCAGGGCTCTCGGAGATTGGCACATAAAAGGCACCAAGGGCTCCTCCTGCCCTTTGAGCGCCGAGCCAGAGCTCCAAGAGATGATCCTCACAGAAGAGGACGAGTTCTTAATCATTGGTTGTGATGGACTATGGGATGTGATGAGTAGCCAGTTTGCCGTCACTTTAGTCCGGAAGGAGCTTATGGCTCACAATGACCCGGAGAGGTGCTCAAGAGAGTTGGTTCGAGAAGCTCTCAACAGGGATACTCGTGACAACCTCACAGTAGTGGTTGTCTGCTTCTCGCCTGATCCACCCCCTCGGATTGAGATCCCCACCAAGTCTAGGGTTCGAAGGAGTATATCGTCAGAAGGGTTGAGTTTCCTCAAGGGGGTTTTGGATAGTAATGTGTGACCAATCTCACGACTCCCCCCCCACCCACAATATACTAGTTCTAATCAGTAATAAATCATGTAGTAGGTCCTTTGAGGGTGCAGGCTAATCTTGTATATTTGAGGGGTGAATTATTTAAATTGATGAATGAAATTGAAAATGCCAAGGCATCAATTAATTGATAATTGTGGAGATCCATAACCATAGGATCCTGCTGTCTGTCTCTCCTTTGGTTTTGTCCCTACTGTTATGAGACCTTTTTGTTTGCCTCACATGGGATATGTGTGGTCTCCACTCCTTCACTTTCTCTTTTGTGAATCTATGATTCAGGGAGTGACAAAAAGCTTTCAAAAGTGAAAGAGTGTGCCCTTCTCCTAGTCAGCAACAATCAAGCACTGGCTTTTTGCTGCCATTGCTTTGTCCTTTGCGTAGTGCATCACCGGCAACTTGTTTGGCCAAATTTCAATCAAGGAAGTGAGATATCAGAAGCTACATGTTACATTATCCAAAGGTAGATTTCAGAACAGATCTGATAAGTACAATAAGTGCCATCAAAGACAAGGTTTTATACCATTTTGTGGATTGGCTCAGCAATTAATTTTATCATGTGCTATGCAAACGAATTAAGCTAATGTAGTTACCTAAATTAGATATCCACCCTTCTTTTAATTTGTTTACATGGTTGGCTTCATTACATTTGGTTTTATAGAGATTTATTGTTTAATTGAGGCTTCTTTGCAGATCTCTATTGCGAGTCATTCGCCTTGAATGATTGATGCAGGTAGATTCTTGAAGCCCGTTATCATCCTCATCTTCGCGACAGCTCTGATTAGTGTCTTAATTTGGCAGCCCTTTTAAAGCTGATTGAAGGGTGCAGCATCGTTGCATTGCATTGACAGATAATCAGCCGATGGCAGTTGTGAAACCCTAGCATAGCGACAACGATTATTGGTCACTTGGCTATCAGACCACATGCCTTATCACAAGGTAAGTCGGTGACTACATTTCCTTCTAAACTTATAAGGCTAAATTGCGTAAAACTAGATTGACTTTGATCTATTATCTTTTGTTAAAAACTAGATTGTACATAGATTATGTTTGACACTTATAATATTGACACAATTTCTCAAGTAAATCTTATAAATTGATCGTTTGCTTTTAATCGTCCGGGCACTTGTTGTTAAACCCTTAAAATTGATTCATTGTTGATCTGTATCATCAAAATGGTGGACATGAAAGAGACTCAAAAAGGATGATGTGCGAGGTCTTATACCCTTCAAAATTGTAGGGTCATATTCTCCACCCTACCAATGTGGACAGGGACAAAAAAAGTCAGGTACAACTGCACAAGTAATGAATGGTAGGGATGGAAGTTCATCTGTGAAGTTTGTCATTAATCCTTGTTAACTAAAACCAAAGAACAAGTTGGTCATTATTATGATAAGAGTACTCTGTACTAACTTGATCTGGACAAATGCTTATTGCAATTCTAGCACCAAAAATATTAGGTGAAATTGAACTTTCCACATTTTCCATATGTTAGATTTTTGCACAATAAGAAAATTTCAAGAATTACACATAATTATTAAAAACAAGTGTGGTAGTATTAGCTTTTTTCAGTTTAGCTTATAATTACATAATCAATTGTTGGGGTTTGTGGATCCAATACACGATAATGATGAGTTGACGAAATAGATGAGAAGGAAAGTCGAAGTGGGAGCAACAGGTCAAGAAGAGTAGCAAGTGGTTATAGCAGAGTTGCGGTCGACCGCGCGGTCTACCGCACCCCCCGACCGCCCAAGCAAGAAGATCGGTCGACCGCATAGTCGACTGTCCCGCTCTCTGACTCAACTCTGTAGCTTGATGGAATGACCGGTCGACCGCGCAGTTGACCAACCCGCTCTCCGTTGGATTTCGTGCAGTTGAGGGAGAAGACTGGTCGACCGTCCCGACGCTGAATAAATGAACGGCTGAGATTAGAGATGTGGAATCCTATATATATTGTATTGTGTACGATTTTAGGGTTAACTGAAAAGAAAAAGAGAGATCTACAGCCGTCATTAAGAGAGAGGGAGATATAGAGAAACCCTACACCTTGGTGGTGAGTTCTTGAGAGATTTGTAAACCTAATCTTTATATTTCTAGTTGAAATCGTAAGAGTGCCTCTGCGCGGGGAAGTAGCCATTGTTTGGGTGAACCTCGATAAAAATCTTGTGTGTTCTTGTGTGTTGCTTTTACTTGTTTGTTCTCTTGTTTTGATTCTATAGTTCTTACATCTCATTGTCGTTATTGAGTTTATTCCGCAGTTTAGAATTCAACATCAATATCAGTAAATTCTGCATCCATCTTTCAATTGACTCTACAATGAACATAAATAACTTGCTAAATAATCCCTCATAATGCAAGTTCAGTGTGCATGAAAGCATATGGCAAGACAATTACTTATAGAAACAGATTTAGCTTTCTTAAAGTACTATCTCTATCAGGCAAGACCTTGTCCACAATAATATAGCTTTCTTAAAACAGATATAGCTTTCTTAATACATACAATAATTGGTAGCTAGGTCTTAAATTATGGGCATCACCTTGTCCACAAGGCAAGCCAATATGTGACTAATATTAATCAATCTAAACTAATCTCTAATCTCTAATATTATAATGCAAGCGTTGGGTTGTCGTTTGTAGACAACCTGTAATTTGAAAACCTTTATTCAACCATCTAATCTCAACCATTCATTTTTAAGTGAGAGTTATATTCACCATTCATTACTCAACTGTTGCTACTTACCTTAATACCCTCAAAGTTCAAATGTATTTATGACATAATTATTTACAAAAGTGTCACTCATATAAAATAAAAGTTTGTGTAACTAGAGATAATTTGTAAAAAGTATGTGATGACTAATGAGTAAAGAGAGGTCTCAGGTTCGAGGCAAGATTACTTCTTATTATTTACTATTTAAAAAATTTAATTAGAATGTGCATTGCACGTGCAGATTACTAGTAGTATTATAATGAGAGAGTTGGGATTGTCATTTGTAGACAATTTGTAATTTGTAGACATTCATTCAATCATCTAATCTCAATCATTCATTTTTAAGTGAAAGTTATATTAACTATTCATTTACTCAATTGTTGTTAGTTACCATAATACCTTTAAAGTTTTAATTTATTTATGACATAATTATTTACAAAAACTCCACTCATATAAAATAAAAGTTGGTGTTATAAGGGGTAATTTGTAAAAGTATGTGATGAGTAAAGGGAGGTATCAGGTTCGAAGCCATACTACGTCTTATTATAATTTTTTTAATTAGAACGTGCATTGCACTTGCAGGTTACTAGTTTAATAAATGTGCCTTTCAATCAGAGGTAGAGATGCTTTCCTTTCATAATTCACTTTGAATATGCTATAATTTGAATAGTTTCCATAATTAATCATATATTTCACTAGTGTAGGCTAGCTTTTTTTTTTGATGTAATGGATAGAGTCTAAAGACTCTAGCCCGA
Organism: Hemerocallis citrina; assembly: GCA_017893485.1. Lineage (NCBI taxonomy): Eukaryota > Viridiplantae > Streptophyta > Magnoliopsida > Asparagales > Asphodelaceae > Hemerocallis > Hemerocallis citrina. The sequence goes on along the minus strand of CM030365.1, from coordinate 239,365,730 downwards.
GCATATATATAAATAGTACTAAAATAAAACAGTACAACATAGAGAAATTGTGTACCAAATCCTTGATGCATTCACTCGGACCTTGCCAGTTACGTGTAGCCAAGTTATCCATAGTTAGGATGACGTTCCGGGAAACAGAGAGGAATTGGAAAGGTCAAGGCATCACTTAACGGCATATATACAGAATTTGTGTACCAAATCCTCCCATAACGGTATAGCATACTGACATGTCAAGAACAGATATGGTTCTCCGGTTTCTTTCTTAATTGCACATGATGCATTCACTCGGAGAGGAATTGGAAAGGTCAAGGTATCACTTAACGGCATATATACAGAATTTGTGTACCAAATCCTCTCATAACGGTATAGCATACTGGCATGTCATGAACAGATATGGTTCCCCGTTTTTCTTTCTTAATTGCACATGATGCATTCACTCAGACCTTGCCAATTACGTGTAGCCAAGTTATCCATAGTTAGGATGACGTTCCAGAAACAGAGAGGAATTGGAAAGGTCAAGGCATCACATAGACTTCTTAGAGTCTTTGTGTGTGTGTGTGTGTAGTCCCCTTCCGTTGTGCACTCGGTCTTTCGGCCTTCGTATCAACGATCCGGACCGTTCACATTGATCTGCTTGTCTAAATTAGTCTAAATATGTAAAATCAAGTCATTTAAAATTTATTTATCCATGCATTGAAGTGTTACAAAATTGTATGGCTGAATATCATTTTTTTTTATATAGTGACATGATGGATGAACAGATGAATTACAAATAACTTGATTTTATATATTTAGACTAATTTAGACGTGTAGATCAATGTGAACAGTTCAGATCGCCGATACGAAGAACAAAAGGTCCGGTGCAAAACAGAAGTTTTTTCTCTCTCTCTGTATATTTATACATACATTTTATTTGGTTATTATTTTAACTTTCTTGTAGACCATAGTTCCTGTAGGTCGTCATCTTTGTATGCGTTTCCAACTTGTACCGTGAATCTGCAATTTAAAATTTTGTGAGTGACCTATGTACAAAATATCCTTTTAGGAATTTTCCAAGTATATAACATAGAATTAAAAAACATCTCCAAATAAATATAGATATTCTATGTTCATCATAAAAGTTTTACTCTGCAAGCATAAATCTTTAAAAATACATGATTGTGCCACATAGCATTACTCACGGATATTATCAAAAAAGAATTATCCATAACCAGCCGTGCAAGAAAAAGTGACAACAAAAGAAATGTTCATACCATTACTTCCAAAAAAAGTATTACAATAATAATACTAGAGTTAGAAACCTCTCTAAACAAACTAATAAAATGCAGCCCTAAATTCTATTTCCCCAAAACTAGAAGTCATTCAGCCCTTAATCATCTCCCAAAAAGTTAGTTTTTATTTATTTATTTATCCTTATGTGCCATATCCCTCACATTTATTCTTAACTAGTTATTTGCATGCGTGTGATACACATTCTAACAATTTTTTTATATATATTTAAGTAAAGACTATAATTGCACTAAACCGAGCAGAATGAAAAACCAGAATTCATATAGTCTATCCCAACTAGTTGGGAAAAAAACTTTGCTGTTGTTGTAAGTAAAGACTACAATTGTTCCAAAAAAAAATACTCACCTCAAACCCCAATTTTGATTATTGAAACCCTAACGTCATACCTAAAAGATTAAAACCCGAAAATAAGATCAAATCCAAAGAAATACCGACCTCGATCCCCAAATCCGAGCATTCAAACCCTAGCCCTAAATCTAAAAGAGAGAAAAAAATAGAGAAAGTGAAGATGAAATCCAACAAAATACTCTGCTCGAACCCCAAATTCGATCATCCAAACCCTAATCCATACCTGAAAGATTACAACCCAAAAATGAGATCAAATCCCAAGAAACAGACACCTCGATTCCCAAATCCCAGCATCCAAACCCTAGGCCTAATCCTGAAAGAGAGAGAGAGAGATAAACTGAAGATGAAATCCAACAAAATACTCACTTCGAATTTTAGTATCTCCCATTGAAGTATCTACTACAAATTAATTGGTGATTTTTTGGAGCAAAATTATTTATATCTACTACAAATTTTAATATAATCGCCAACAATAGAGTTAGCAACAATATCAAACAATAAGCAATTACATATACGATTAAATTCTAGGGTTTTGATTAATCGAATCAAATAACAATACCAAAAAGCATTTTGATCTTCCCCTTAATCTACAATTGTAAACCCTAACCCCACCATCATAACCAAATCAAGTACCGGAAACCCTAATTTCAACCACAAACTTTTACAGCTGTGGCACGAAATTCAAAGCACAGATGAATCGAATCCGATACCTTGAAGCCTTTTGGCATTAACCTCCTTTAGCCCCATGCCGATCGGATTTAGAGCTAGAACGTCAGCGTTTTCGAGATGGACGACTGTCAGAAGAGGTCATTGGCAGGCGAGAGCGGGGCGACTGGAGGAAACGACGGCTGGCAGAAATGGGGATGCGGCAGGCGGTGCTAGAGCGGGGACGTTTTGATCGAGAGATTTTTTTATTTTTTTATTTTGGGAATTTTGACTGGGAGGAGATACGGAGTTGAGAGAAATTAATATTTGAATTGCCCGCACAAAATATGTAGTTTTACAAAATACGTGCAATGCACAGATTGTATTGTCTTCTGATGATAACCTCAACTCTCTCATTATAATATTAGATTAAATTTTAAATTTGTGGCCTTCTGAGCCATTAAATTTTAAATTTTAAAATTAAATGTGGGCTCCGTCAAGGGGACCCGCTTTCCTCTCTTTTGTTTTCCCTGGTCGGTGATGTATTTAGTAAGCTTCTTCGTAATGCATGGGAAACGCAAGTCATTGAAGATGTAGGGGACTCACACCTTTTCGGTGGTGTGCTCAACCTGCAATATGCTGATGATACTATCATTTTTGCTAAACCAAATTCTCACTCTCTTCGTAACCTTAAACTGCTGCTGTACTGTTTTGAATTAGCATTGGGGCTATCTATCAACTTTCTTAAATCTTCGGTCCTATGGGTGGGAGGTTCTCCTAATCGCCAGATCAAGATTTCTAACTTCTTTAACTATCCTATTGTTTCCTTCCCCATCACGTACTTGGGGATCCCCCTTCGATGGGGTAAACTGAAAAAATCCGACTGGTTTCCTATGGTGGATAAAGTTGAATCCAGACTCAACATTTGGGCTGGGAAACTTCTCTCCCGTGGTGGAAGACTCATCCTTATTAACTCAGTTCTATCCTCTATTCCCCATTATATGATGTCGTTCTATTATTTTCCCTCTTGGGTCATCAAGAGGATTGACCAAATCAGAAGTAATTTTTTATGGACAGGATCCTCCAATTTCAAGCCGGGCGCTCACCTGAGCAATTGGAAGTTAGTATGCACCTCCAAAGCGGATGGGGGTCTTGGGGTCTTAAACCTCAGGAACCATAACATCGCCGTCTTGGGCAAATGGCTTTGGAGATTTTTGAAATTCGATCATTTGCCTTAGATACAAAGTATCAAGGCCAATTGTTTCTCTTCTCACCATTGGTGGGAATTTTCCCCCACTATTTATCGCAGCGCTTCTCCTTTTTGGGAAGGGGTTTGGAAAGCGGCAGCAACATTCCAATGCGGTATCTCTCATGTCTGTTTCGACGGATCCAAGACCAGATTTTGGACTGATCTCTGGATAGATAACCTCAAACTCGCCTCTGCTTTCCCATTACTGTACCGCCTGGCCTCCAATCCCGCAGCCACGGTGGCAGACTCGTTACTCTGGTTCACTCGCAAAGACATTAGAATATTTCGTTCTCAGAAGACCTTCCTTCTCATCTAACCTCGGTTCGTAATGACTTTCTTACCTCCCTCAATAATTTCTCCTGGCACCCGAAAGAAGACTTCTCTGGGCGATGGAATTCGGCAGGGATCTTCTCTATTAAATCTTTTTATAACTTTCTTAACTTTCGAGGCATCAGTTCTCCTTTCGCTGATTTCATTTGGAGTTCCTGTGCCCCTCTTAAGGTTAAAATCACCTCCTGGCTCACCCTCAACAACAAGTTACTTACCGTTGACATCCTCAACAAAAGGAATCTAGCGTGGGGACAGTTATGTCCTTTATGCTCTGTCCAAGCTGAGGACGTTGATCACCTATTTGTTAGATGCGACTTCATCAGCCCTCTGTGGAAAATTAGCGCTCTAGCATGGGAGATCCCTTCAATCCCTTCTAATTTATCTTCCTGTTGGTCTATTCGTCCGACGAATATCAAGTACCGCAGATCATGGAACCTCTCTGTTCAAATTATCATTTGGATCACGTGGTTGGAAAGGAATAAGAGATTGTTCAGCCACTGCACTTCTCCTATCTCTCCATTAATTGAGGATTTTTTATTTCTATTCAATTTCTGGTCTTCGACGTTAAAAATCGAAGCTAGAGAGTCTCTTTGCAGTCGTAGACTAGACGACTCCTTTACTTGCCTCCGCACTCTTAATGCTTTATGATTTTCTTTGCCTTGACGATTATTTATAGCTTTTGACCTTTTTACGTAGGGCTGAGGCGGGCGCCGCTTTCTCTCCTTTGACAGCTTCTTATTACTGTTTTTTTTGGGCGTTGCCTCGCAATTGCTGTATATGTTTAGCAGCGGTTATTCTAACTTTTCTCCTCCCTATTTCTAACAGCTGTGGTTGTATTTTCCTGTTCCTCAGGAGTGGCTCTAAGCCAGGGGCGTTGTTTTGGTTAGGTTCTTTTCTTTCGTTGGCTCCCCTGGTATTTTGTGGACTGGCGTTTCTTGCCAGTGTATGCTGTGGTTTTGTATGGGATTTTGGCTTTACAGGTCATTTTAATGGAGTTTGGTTCTATGTTGATGTAGGTTATGTGGTTATTGCCTTGCGATGTCTATTTTTTCTTTATTTGTTCGGATCTTCAGTGGCCATTTACGTAGCATCGTTTAGTGCGATGGCCTTGGCGGAGTTTGTCTTATTGTTTATCTTATTGTTTGGGGCTTCATTGTGAGGTTTTCATTACCCTGTTTGCTTCGTTGCTCCTGTATGCTCTCTTCTATCTCTGTAGATTTGGTTCCGCACCGGTGCGGTCCGTTGTGGTTGATGGCAATTGTTGTGCCGTAGGGGGGACGCTTGCCCTTTGTTATTCCAACAGGATCAGGTTTTTTGTGCCCTTTCGGGCAGTTGAGGCACTCCCCCCGTGGCCATTTCTCGGCGCGCAGTACCAGCCAGGCTGATGCGCGCTTTTGTCTCATTGGGACGCTCCCTGGGTTGGTGGTGGTGTTTGAGTGAGTGTGCCGCGCGACTTGCGGGCGAGGCCTTAGCGAGGTGTCGCTCCTGCTGTGTTGCGCTTCATCGACTGTGGATTTGTTTTGCTTGCATTTGTTTGCCTGTATTGTCGTATTCTTTTTTTTCGGTTTTTCTTTCGTTATTCTTGTAGGTTTTACGGCTCGTGAAACACTTTTGTACTGATTTTCATATATGTATTTGTTGATATGACTGGGATCGCAAGACTCTATCCGGTTCATTAAAAAAAAAATATTAGATTAAATGTATACGCTCCTTTCTTCCAAAAGAAATTAGCTAAATATGAAAGATTCAGTATTTATTTAAATTTCAATCCTGACATGACTATATATGCTTCATTAGTTAGATTCGATGCATCAAATAATCAAAATTCATTCCCCTAATTATCACCTGATGGACAGCAAATTGAAGAAATGTCCACAACAATATTAATTACTTCCCCTAAAAGTACAATAATAATAATATATTTAAAAACCTTATCAAAAAATTAATCAAATGCAGCTTTAAATTCTCCCTCTCCAAAAATTTACTGCATTCGACCCTTGATCACCTTCCAAAACTTAGCCATTTTTTCTAATGTGCCATGTCACATGGATTCTCGAACGCTTTCCTCCAAAAGATATAGTAGTCCTAGCTAAAAGATTCAATATTTATTTAATTTCCATTATAAACATGAGTTGCCAGATTGGATGAATCACAGAATTAAAATTCATCACCCTAATCAATGCCTATAAATATTAGGGGTTTTCTTAAGACCTCACAGGACTGAGGATTCCAAATTAATTTTAAAAGAATTAAGGAGCTCGAAGAGACATTGTTAGAAATGGTTGTCAACACTTCTGCCCCTTCCCATGTCAAGATTTTTGTTTTTGTTGTCGTCATGGCGTTTCTTCTTACCACCGCAGGTATGTTCCAATCTTCGATCTCTAATCTTCAATGTTTTCTTCAGATCAAACTAGTATTATCATGTGCAAATTATACAACCTACAATAATTTTGAGGGAACTCATAAATTAACCTTCAAAAAACTGTGAGAGAATTGAGAGAAACTTATAAATATTACTGAAATCTTAATTATCTTCTTCATATAAGTAGATGGTTTTGGATAGTCACTACCAAATCATAATGTTATCTAACTGAATATTACTAAAGCTAAAAAATGTATGCAATGAGAGAATGTCGCAAATTCAATTAATTTATGTTGACATGTATATTATAACATCATTAACATTCAGTAAATATGTTATATATTATAAACCATGCATTATAACATACGTTAGGCTAAATATGATAGACTAAGAAAATCATATAAAAATAATTTAATGAATTGGGTTTTCTTAAAAAATATAATTCTAAGCTATGGGATGGGGGTGGGTTTGGGAAGAGACGTGGGATTTTGTGAGATTGAGAAAGTGGGAGGGGAAGAGACCGTTTGAGGAATTGAGGTTTTTTTTCCGTTTTATTTTTAATAAAATTATGTGTAGTGCACGTGTTAGTTAAATATGAATCCCTATTTTTCCTCTCCTTTCTTTATTTCAAAATAGAGAAAGAAGAAATGAGGTGGACTCTCTCTCCTATTAGTGTAAGATATAGATATAATTGGGGTTTGTCGGTTATCTCTAATATTATAATGGGAGAAGGCCATAGTGTCATTTGTAAATTTGTAAATCTACCAACACGTGCAACACACGTGCATAACTATTATAACGGAGGTCTTAAGTTCAAACCCACACTACATCTAAATTTTTACTTTAAAAAACTATATTTATTAAGACGTGCATCGCACGTGTAAATTACTGGTATATATAGAGAGAATAAGACTATATGAAAGTCGTCAACTTTAATGTCGAACTTTATTTACTACCAAATTTCAAAAGATTCATAGATATTATCTAATTTTTCTGTAGTGTTGTAGATTAATATATGTCATAAAAAATGATGGATTAACTATATGTATAGTATAAATCATGAAATAAAGCTAGGAAGAAGCAGAATAAGATGCATTTCCAATTCATGATCCTAACACAATATCGTCTTTGTTTGTTTGTTTGTTTTTTTCAGTTGGGTTAATTACAAATGGCTGCTTAGCATTTTGCATTGATATCCCAGATTGTAAGGACACTTGTATTGGTTTGGGGTGGCCTAAAGGAGGTGAATGCAAAATTCTTGGTCCTTACCATCGCAATTATTGTTGTTGTAATGAATGAGCTATAAGCTCAGCATAGCTTGTGGTTGTTAAGGTTCCATTGGAAGAAATAATGATAATAAAGCAATATGGTTGTTTTTTATCTGGGTTTTTTCTTTTCTGGATTACAATCTGTTTACTAATTGATTGCGCGCCGTTGATATTCTATTATACTAATTTTTTTTTTATATTATTTTTTATCTTTTTTCCTTTCTTTTTGTTTATGTTGAAGATATCATGTTCCATGAGAAAATTGAATTTCATATTGAATCTTACTTTTGAGGGGAAAAGCGCATGTTAGATATTAATTGCGTTTTATCAGTCAATATTAGTGATGCTATTTGTTTTTGGGTGTGGAGGCAACAGGTGTGAGTTCTTGTAATTTGTGTAGCGGAAGATGTGGTACTGGCGTTGATCCGATCCTAGCCCGTAGGATCGGCTCGGGAGTAGCAAGAGAGAGGTGGAGGCCGGGTGCTTGGCTCGGATCTAGTAGCTTGGCTCGGATCTTTGAGACTCGGTTCGGTCTTTTGTACCTGCACATTGCCTAGAAATATCGGGAGAAGTCTCGGTGACAGGCCCTCCGACGATCCAGTCAGTCAATGAGAAAGCAACAATAGCTAGGGTTCAGGTGGGAAAAAGTTTATTACCTTCAGAAGTGAGGAGGAGGTCTGGTATTTATAGGCAGGGGTAAACGGGTCTAGACCCTAACGGACCGGGTCGGACCCGTTCGCTTGTGGGCCTGAATGGGCTGAAGCCCGTTTGACTCGTTTGACTTGATGATCTTAGGGGAGAGAAGTCTGAGGAGATCTGGTGGTCCAGATGGGGCCACATCACTTACCCCATATCAGGAGCCCCCCACTCCTGGAGGGCGGCATAAGCCAGCCGTGGAAGAGTAGTCTGTCCTCATCGGAAGAGTGGAGCGATGTGTCTAGAGAGTATGACTCGTAGTTTCTTGGAGTGGTAAGTTGGGTAGGACGAAGGAGATCCTCTGAAGGAAAAAGGCGTTGAGGGCCGGGGACCGATGGTCGGGAGCCAAACGTCAAGAGTCAAGCCCCCATGCGCTCGGGTGCCAAAGCTTACTGCCGAGCATCGAGCCCCGAAGCTTGTAGTGAAAGCTAGTGGGTGGCTCAAGGTCACTGCCGAGCGTCGAGCCCCAAGCTTATTGAAAAAAGTTAGGGGGTGGCTTGGAATCGCTGCCAAGCATCGAGCCCCGAAGCTTGTAGTGAAAGCTAGGGTTGGCTCGAGGTCACTGCCGAGCGTCGAGCCCCAAGCTTGTTGAAAAAAGCTAGGGGGTGGCTCGGAATCGCTGCTGAGCATCAAGCCCCCAAGCTTGTTGTAAAAGCTAGGGGATGACTCGAAATCGCTGCCGAGCGTCGAGTCCCCAAGCTTGTTGTAAATGCTAGGGGATGACTCGAAATCGCTGCCGAGCGTCGAGCCCCTAAGCTTGTTGTAAATGCTAAAGGATGACTCGGAATCGCTACCGAGCGTCGAGCCCCAAGCTTGTCGTAAAAGCTAGGGGGTGGCTCGAGGTCACTGCCGAGCGTCGAGCCCCCTAGCTTGCTGTAAAAGCTAGGGGGTGGCTCGAGGTCACTACTGAGCATCGAGCCCCTTAGATGCTGTAACAGCTAGGGGATGGCTCAGAATCGCTACCGAGCGGAGAACCCCCAAGCTTTTTGTAAAAGCTAGGGGATGGCTCGGAATCGCTACCGAGCATCGAGCCCCAAGCTTGTTGTAAAAGCTAAGGGATGGCTCGAGGTTACTACCGAGCGTCGAGCCCCCCAGCTGCTGTAAAAACTATTGGTTGGCTCGGAATCGCTGCCGATCGTTGAGCCCCCAAGCTTGCTGTAAAAGCTAGGGGATGGCTCGCGGTCACTTCCGAGCATTGACCCCCCCCCCCCAGCTTGTTGTAAAAGCTAGGGGATGGCTCGGAATCGCTACCGACTGTCGAGCCCCCAAGCTTGCTGTAAAAGCTAGGGGATGGCTTGCGATCACTGCCGAGCGTCAAGCCCCCTAGTTTGCAAGCTGTAAAAGCTAGGGGATGGCTCGGGATCGCTACCGATCGTCGAGCCCCCAAGCTTGCTGTAAAACCTAGGGGATGGCTCGAGGTCACTGCCGAGCGTCGAGCCTCCCCAGCTAATGTAAAAGCTAGGGGATGGCTCGGGATCGCTACCGACCATCGAGCCCCTAAGCTTGCTGTAAAAACTAGGGGATAGCTCGAGGTCACTGCCAAGCGTCGAGCCCCCCAACTTGCTGTAAAAGCTTAGGAATGGCTCAGGATCGCTACCGATCGTCGAGCCCCCAAGCTTGCTGTAAAAGCTATGGGATGGCTCGAGGTCACTGTCGAGCGTCGAGTCCCCCAGCTTGCTATAAAATCTAGGGAAAGGCTCGGGATCGCTACCGACCGTCGAGCCCCCGAGCATGTTGTAAAAGATAGGGGATGGCTCGAGGTCACTGCCGACGTCGAGCCTCCCCAGCTTGTTGTGAAAGCTAAGGGGTGGCTCTGGATAGCTACCGACCGTCGAGCCCCCAAGCTTGCTGTAAAAGCTAGGGGATGGCTCGAGGTCACTACCGAGCGTCGAGCCCCCAAGCTTTCTGTAAAAGCTAGGGGATGGCTCGGAATTGCTACCGACCGTCGAGCCCCTAAGCTTGCTGTAAAAGCTAGGGGATGGCTCGAGATCACTGTCGAGCGTCGAGCCTCCTAAGCCTGCTGTAAAAGCTTGGGGATGGCTCGGGATCGCTATCAACCATCGAGCTCCCAAGCTTGCTGTAAAAGCTAGGGATGGCTTGAGGTCACTGCCGAGCGTCAAACCCCTCACCTTGCTGTAAAAGCTAAGGGATGGATCAAGATCGCTACCGACCATCAAGCCCCCAAGCTTGCTGTAAAAGCTAGGAGATGGCTCGAGGTCACCGCCGAGCATCGAGCCCCTCAGCTTACTGTAAAAGCTAGGGGATGGCTCAGAATCTCTACCGACTGTAAAGCCCCCAAGCTTGCTTAAAATGCTAAGGGATGGCTTGCGGTCACTACTGAGCTTCGAGCCCCCCCCCCAGCTGGTTGTAAAAGCTAGGGGATGGCTCGGTGTCACTGCCGAGCATTAAGCCCCCCAGTTGCTGTAAGAGCTATTGGTTAGCTCTGAATTGCTACCTACCGTCGAGCCCCCAAGCTTACTGTAAAAGCTAGGGGATGGCTCCAGTCACTACCAAGCATAGAGCCCCCAGCTTGTTGTAAAAGCTAGGAAGTTGTATATGATGCTGACATCGTGTGGGTGGAATTCGAGGTGTTTGAAATCCTAGTGGCCGTTAGATCTTGATGATCAAGATTGGACGGTGAGGTTTTTGATGCTGAATTCGAGGAGTCGTTTTCACTCTATAAATCCCCCACTCCCCTCTCCATTTCTCTACTTTGCCTTCTCTTTCTAAAAGCATGAGCTTCTTTCTCTAACCAGCTGGCGATGACTTTTACGGTGATCTTTCCGTTTACAGTATTTAGGTTAGTATTTTTTTTGTAATGTCGCGCTCTCAGTTCGGCTCCGAAGCGAATTCTTCTAGTCGGGATGAGGGGGATCACGAGTAGGACTCCACGTCTTGGGATACGGATGATCATGTTTTGGACGTGCTCCCCCTCCGAAGTCGTAAGCCGGAGGTAGTGGGCGAGGAGGATGAGGAAGGGGAGGTAGAGCAGGGAGGAGCTGAGGGAGAGGAAGAGGAGGTGGAACAGGGAGGAGCCAAGAGAGAGGAAGATAAGGAATGAGAAGAGGGAGGAGAGGTTCTTACCCCTCTCCCCCTTTTTGCAACACTCTCTCCTCTGAAGGCGCCTCGTATCCGTAAGAAGAAGAGGAACTGATGTCTACCGGATAGTCCGAGGGCACAAGATGAGTTCGAACCAAAGCATGGGCTCGACGTCCCCTACTACAAGAAGCCAGGGTCAATCAGGATGTATCCTGACGACGTAGAAGACTTGGTCCAATTTAACGTGGAGGTGCCTTCGTCTGGCCGGCCCCAGATACGGATGGAAAACATCCAGTGTGCGCTGAAGGCCAATTATCTGCCCATAATAAGGTCCGGTTACTTCATTCCTCAGGAGTACGAGCTGATGGTTCCGAGCCCGGGTCTCCGTCCCACCACCGAGTTGGCCGCTGACTTCTGCATGTTTCTCGAGGATGCCTTCGTCTCGGGACTAAGGTTGTCACTGCACCCGTTCATTAAGAGGGTGCTGAGGAGGGGGGTAGCTATGCCCAATGTAATACGACCCTAATTAGTGGAACCAGCTGGTCTGTTTCATTCTGAAATGTGCGGAGAAGAAGGTCCCACTGAAGTTGAAGTACTTCTGAGCTATCTTAGGGATGAGCTCGCTCGGAGATATGGATGGCATAGTCTACATATCACCCTGCCCTCACAAGAAGGTGGTGCATGGTCATCCCGATTCCATAACAGGGTGGAAGGAGAAGTACTTCGTAGTCGGAAACGAGGTGCCTTGGGAAATTCCTACGGTCTAGAATTTCTACAAGCTGAACCACAAACTCCCGAGGCAGAGGGATGTGACGGAGGCAGAGTGACCTGATGTGGACAAAATTGTCGAGGGGCACAATATCGGTTGGCCGTGCATGACAGAGTTACACCTAGCTCGAGCCGGACTGAGCCCAGCTGACCCTTGTATGTTATTTTTTCATTCTTGTCTAATTTTCTGCTTTCGTGTTAACATTCTCTTTTTCTCTGTAGCGATGGACCCATCAAAGCTCGAGGCGAGGAAGGCCTTGCAAGCGCTGGCCCAGACAAAAAGGGCCGAGAAGGCAGCGTCGGCGGCAGGGTCAGTCTAGGGGGCGGCGCAGGTCTCTTTGGAGCTGCCCTCAAAGAAGTCGAAGATAAGCCACTCGTCTCGAGAGGCGAAAGAGTCGGAGCCGAGCTCAAGTAGCAGAAAGGTTACCGACGTCCTGAAGTCTGGGACCCCCGCTATATGTGCCGATGCCAGACAGATGGTGGGAGAGAGGGGCCTAAGGCCGTTCGCCCCGGACTGGGCGGTCAAGGAGGGAGATTCACTGGCCCAGGGCCCAATCTCTATCGAGGTGGCAGATAAGCTCGCCACGGCCCGGGACCGGACCATCCTGGCGATCGAGACTACGGAGATGACCTACATGAAGTGGGCTCAAGCTCAAGTAGTGGTAAGTGTTGGTTTCTTGTCTATTTTCTTTTTGTGCTGGGCATTCTTTTTTGACTCTTTGTCTATCTCGACCATGCACTGATGACCGGGACGCAGCTGAAGAGGTGCTTGGAGAAGGAGGTCCATACCGAGAAGCAGAACGCCGATCGGTACCTTCGAGAAGAGAAGGAATTGAGGGTCGAGCTGACGACCTCTCAGGGGGTGGCGCAGGCATTCCAAGTCGACCTCGTCTCTCAACAGGACCAGCATCTCCGCAAATTGACGGCAGTTTGGGGAAAGGCGGCAGTGGATTACGACGAGCTGGCGATGGTGGCCTCGGAGGAGTTGATGACCGCCCAAGACGAGGTGTACGATAGGGCGAAGGATCACTTTCTGCTCCTTTACCCTGAGGCAAAAATCGACCATCTCCACTACCGATGGGAGCCCCCCGTGCATCCGCTAACCCCCGTGGGCGAGGGAGATGAGGCTCCGAGGGACCCCCACTTGGAGAAGGAGGAGAGGGGGTGCGACGGCCGACGAAGAGGTGTAGATCCCCCCTCCGCAGTAGTTAAAATATTATCTCTCTTTTTGTATTTGCTGAACGCGGACTGGCCACCGCCTTTTGTAACTAATTTATGAATTAATACAATCATGTTTTTGGCCGACCTTCTATGACTTGTTGTTTTTGGCGAGCTTTTTTAGTGAATTTTCGTTTCCTCCCCTTTTTGCCAAATGAACGAGACCCTAGGTGCTGACCTCAATTCCATCGAGGTTCGGCAACTTCGGAATAGGCTAGAGTCCAAGGAGAGTATCTTGTTCTGCTATCGCAAGTAGTCCCGCGATCGAGAAGCTGCGGTAAGATATTTTATGAACAAGTCCTAGAAGCTCAGCTTAGAGGTGGCATGCCTGAAGAAGGCTATAGCCGATCGGGACTGGGAGAGTGCCGAGACGAACTGGTCAATAACTAATGCTTCCACCAGGCGATAGACTTCTGAGTCCGTTCTATGTGAGGTTGTGGTTGAAAAGGAGCTAGAGATTCAGAGGTTGAAAGTTATGCTAGGCATAGGTCGGTCTCAGTTCGGCCATCTTGGGGGAGGAGACCCCTCTGTTTTGGTTTCCTCACCAACCCTCTATCTGGAGATGGCGAGGCCTATTTATGGGCAGAGCTCCATTGCTAAAACATCTACACTAGCGGTGCCGGTGGTGCCAGACGAGCACATCGAAGGACATACCCGTTCGGTGGGGCTCGAAATGGTTCGTGTTGGCCGAAAAAGCCCCAAAGGAAACACTGAGGTCGAGGTTAGCGGAAGCATTATAATAACTTTCCTTGTACTATGGCCATTCAAGGCGCTTGTGATGAATAAAAATTGATTTTTCCGTCCCTCCCTATTTTGTAATAGAGATTAGGACACTGTGCGCAGTGCAAGCCGAGTGTCGAGCCCCGTCTTGTAAGAAAGTTGGTGTGGTTCAGGGTCATTGCCGAGCTCCTAGCCCATAAAGCTTGAAAAAGCTAGGGTATGGCTCGAGGTCAATGCCGAATGTCGGTCTCTAGTGCTCTGAAAAAGAGTTAGGGTGTGGTTCGGAGTCATTGCCGAGTGCCTAGCCCAAAAAGCTTGAGAAAACTAGGGTATGGCTCAAGGTCAATGTCGAATGTCGAACTCCTGTGCTCTGTAAAAGATTTAGGGTGTGGTTCGGGGCCATTGCCGAGCGGCTAGCCCAAAAAGCTTGAGAAAGCTAGGGTATGGCTCGATGTCAATGCCGAAAGTCGAGCTCCTGTGCTCTGTAAAAGAGTTAGGGTGTGGTTCGGGGTCACTGCCGAGTGCCTAGCCCAAAAAGCTTGAGAAAGCTAGGGTCTGGCTCGAGGTCAATGTCGAATGTCGAGCTCTTGTGCTCTGTAAAAGAGTTAGGGTGTGGTTCAGGATCATTGCCAAGCGTCTAGTCCAAAAAGCTTGAGAAAGCTAGGGTATGGCTCGAGGTCAATGCCGAATGTTGAGCTCATGTGCTCTTGTAAAAGAGTTAGGGTCTGGTTCAGGGTCATTGCCGAGCGCCTAGCCCATAAAGCTTGAGAAAGCTAGAGTATGGCTCGAGGTCAATGCCTAAAGTTGATCTCCTGTGCTCTTGTAAAAGAGTTAGGGTGTGGTTCGGGGTCATTGCCGAGTGCCTAGCCCATAAAGCTGGAGGAAGCTAGGGTATGGCTTGAGGTCAATGCTGAATGTTGAGCTGGAGGTGGCGAGTTTCCTTGCACAATAATTAGAACAAGAAAGGAAAGAAACAGAGTTACACTTTTTATTTACACACAAAAAAAGTGGGGCACGTGGTGCCGATTACATAAGTTTCTATTACACAAGGAGTTGAGTCGTCCCCTTCGAGGAACTTGATGAGGTTTTCTGTGTTTTAGGGCCTCTTTATGATCCTGCCCCCCCAAGTCTTTGAGTGGATACATGCCAGAATGTACCACTTCGGAGACCTTATACGGACCCTCCCAATTAGGGGCCAATTTTCTCTTTTTACCGGGGTCGGATATCGCTAGCTTTCTGAGCACAAGCTCACCTAACTTGATGTTGGTGGGGCGGACCTTCTTGTTGTAAAACTTCTCGATCCGTTGTTGGTATATGCTTCTTCTGATGGTAGATTTTCTTCTAACCTCGTCGATTAGATCCACGTTAACTCTGAGGCCCGTTGAGTTATTCTCTTCGTCGAAGGCCATGATACTGGGCGAAGGGATCTCGATCTCTAGGGGATAACCGCCTCTGTACCGTAGGTTAAGTTGAACGGGAGCTCGCCCATGGGGATTCTCTTCGTCGTCTGGTGCGCCCAGAGTACACTTAGCAACTCGTCGGCCCACTACCCTTTTGACGAGTTATCCAACTGCTTTTTGAGGCCGTCAAGGATTTGACGGTTCACATTCTCGGCCTGGCCGTTTGACTGAGGGTGACATATCGATGAGAAGCGCTGCTGGATGCCGATGTCTTCACAGAACTTTCGAAAGTTCTGGCTTGCGAATTGGATCCCATTGTCTGTGATAAGGACCTGTGGGATCCCGAACAGGCAGATGATGTTTTTCCAGAAGAATTGCTGAGTCTGGTGCTCGGTGATCGTGGTTAGGGGCTCTGCCTCGATCCATTTGGTGAAGTAGTCGATGGCCACCACGAGAAACTTTCTTTGGCCCGTTGCTTTTGGGAAAGGGCCGACCAAATCCATCCCCACATAGCAAATAGGGTCGGACTCGCCAGGGAGCGGAGGTTTGCTTGTGGAAGCCTTTTCACCGAAGAGAATTTTTGGTAAGGGCCGCATCTTTTGACGAGGTCCTGGACATCTTGTAACATGATCGGCCAGTAGTACCCGTGATTTAGGGCTTTTCTTGCGAGCGACCTGCTCCCCATATGACACCCTCTGATTCCTTCATGTAATTCTTCCATAGCGTACTTGGCCTCATCAGGGGCTAGGGAGCGAAGATAGGGTCTGCCGTCCGTTGTTGTGTACGAGCGTTTGAAGAGTGTTTTGTTGATTATGATGAACCTCTCTGAACGGACTTGGGTCCTTCTAGCCTCGGCTCGATCTTGAGAAAGCTCGCCCTCGGACAGAAACTTCCTAATGGGAGTCATCCAGTTGTCTGGCTAAGGTTTGGTGGCGAGGCAGAGGACTTCTGGGAGGTTGATGCTAGGTATGAGGAGAAATTCAATTAGGACGGTGCTGTCTAGCCCTTCAAAGGATGACGAGGCCAGTTTTGACAGGGAATCAGACTGAGCGTTTTGCTCCTTAGGGATTCGTTCCACCGAAGAGAAGTCGAAGGTTGCCAAAAGTTGCTGGACTACTGCCGAATATCGAACCATCTGAGCATCACGAGCCTCGTACTCCCCAGTGATCTGGTTGACCACGAGCTGCGAGTCGCTAAAGGCCCTGATTTGTATAGTCCCCCGCCTTGTGCATCAGAGTGAGCCCGACGATCATAGCCTCGTACTCTGCCTCATTATTTGAGGCCAAAAAGTTTAGGCAGAGGGAATACTGGAGGATGAAGTTGTCAGGACCTTTGAGGATAACGCCCGCACCGCTTCCTACTTCGCAAGACGAGCCATCGACATAAACCTCCCAGATTGGATTTGCCTCTTGGGTGTTGGCCGGCTCAGAGATAGCGCATTCCGTGAAAATTTCGGCGAGGACCTGCCCATTTATGGCTGTCCTGGGCTGGTAGCTAATATCGTACTGGCTTAGTTCGATCGACCACTTGACTAAGCGACGGGAACTTTCGGGCTTGTGGAGGACGGCCTTGAAAGGCTGGTCCGTAAGGACCTGGATAGAGTCGGCCTGGAAGTAAGGGCAGAGCTTTCATGCGACCATTACCAGGGTGTATGCCACCTTTTCCATCTTTGCATATCTTATCTCGGCCGAGAGCAAGACCTTGCTCACATAATAGAGAGGCTTCTGAACACCCTTTTCTGCCCGGACGAGCACTGCACTTAGTGCACTTTCTGAGGCTGAGAGGTATATAAAGAAGGGTTCGCCCGGTTCGGGTTTGCTCAGAAGCGGGGGGTTGTCGAGGTAGGACATCAATTGGTCGAACGCCTGTTACTGGGGGTCGCCCAATTTGAAGCCTTTCGCCTATCGCAGGGCCTTGAAGAAGGGGAGGGACTTCTCTCCCTACTTGGAGAGGAAGCAGCCGATGGCCGCCAGTCTTTCCGTGAGCCGCTGTACCTCCTTAATATTCCTGAAAGGGGCCATGTCGATTATGGTATGGATCTTCTCGGAATTTTTCTCTATGCCATGCTGGCTAACGACGAATCTAAGAAATTTTCCAGATGAGACACCGAAGGCACACTTGGCGGGATTAAGCCTCATGTTGTGGGACCGAAGGAAGCCAAAGGCTTCCTCAAGGTTGGCGACAAGATCCTGGCCCCGTCGGCTTTTGACGAGCATGTCGTTGACGTATATCTCCATGTTACGAACGATCTAATTTTTGAAGACTCGGTTGATAAGTCTATGGTAGGTGGCCTTGCCGTTCTTGAGCCCGAAGGGCATGACCTGGTAATAGTAGAGACCCTGGTTGATGACGAATGATGTTTTGGCGATGTCCGGAGGGAACATCCGGATCTGATTATAGCCTGAAAAGGCATCCATGAAGGTTAGGAGCTCGTGACCCGATGTTGCGTCGATCAGAGTGTCGATGCTCGGGAGGGGGAAAGGATCTTTGGGGCACGTTCTATTGAGATCTGTGAAGTCTATGCAGTTCCTCCAGCTCCCACTGACCTTCTTGACTATCACGACATTAGCCAGCCACTCGGGGTAGCTGACCTTCTGAATGAACCGGACGGACAACAGTTTGTCTACCTCCGCTTTTACTACTTGTTGCCTCTTTGGGGCGAACTTGCACCGCTTCTGATGGATTGGCTTGGAGCATGGGGCGACACTCGGCCTGTGCATGATTGGGTCCTCAGAAATCCCGGGCATGTCAGACGTGGTCCATGCGAAGAGGTCGATATTGCGGCGAACGCAATCAATCAGTCCTGGCTTCAGGTTGGGGGAAAGGGTGTGGCTCACACGGAACCACTTGGATTTGTCTTCCGCCTCGAATGAGACCTCCTCTAATTCGTTTGTAGGTTCCGACTTGAGCTGGTTTCTTGCAGGCAGAATCTCGACTGCGTCGAGTGGGAACACCCCGCCTCTGACCTCAGTCATGTAGCACGAACGTGCAAACTCTTGATTTCTTCTAACAACGCCGACTCCGAGGTCAGTGAGGAATTTCAGCATCAAGTGATAGGCCGAAGGGACAGCCTGGAACAAGCAGAGACCGAGTCGGCTGAGGATGGCATTGTAAGCCGCCTTGATGTTGACCACCATAAAGTCCATTGATTCGGTTCGTGTGATGGGGGTTGTGTCGGCTGTTACATTCAGTATTATGATCCCTTCAATCTGTACTGGGACACCCGAGAACCCATGCAGGGGTGTACCCCGCCAGCTTTAGCTTATCTTGTGGGAGCTTGAGGTTCTCAAATGCTTCTAAGAAGAGGATGTTGACTGAGCTCCCGTTGTCCACGAGAATTTGGCGGACTTCGAAATATGACATGACGAGAGCATCACAGTGCGGGAGCTAGAATCCCTCCAGGTTTTCTCTGGAAAATGATACCGGTCGTTGTTGAATCTGGGGGGCTGGATGGTCCCGGACGGAGTTAACTTCCCGAATGAAGGCCTTACGGGAGGTATTAGATTTCCCCATGGGTCCACCATGGACGCAGTGTAGTATGGCCTGCCTTCCGGTCTCTTCGGGCTCGGGGTCCCACTCTGGCCACCGGTAGATCGTTCGAGGGGGAGGTGAAGCCTTGAATTCCTCGGATCCCTCCGGTCTCTTGGATTATCTCGGGTGAACCCTCTTAAGTACCCTCATTGGATGAGGGCATCGATCTCGTCTTTAAGGGCCCGACAATTGTCCTTCTTGTGCCCATTGTCTCGGTGGAAGCGGTAGTAGAATTTTTGGTCCCGCTTCTTATTGTTGCTCGGTCGGGGAGGGATTCGTACGAGCCCTTTATCCTCGATCTCCATCAGGATTGCCGAGACGTTCTAGGTCAGCGGCATGTACCTCTCAAATCGGGAGACTGGAGGAACTCTTTTGAGATTGGCCGTCTCTTTCGTGGTTTTTTTGACGGGTTAGACGTCGTCGGCCTTCCGCTTCCCCTTGGGAGTGGCTTCTTTGGAGCTCTCTGGATTTAGGACCTCTTTCGCTCGAATGTAGTTCTCGACCCTATTGAGTAGGTCGGGAAAGTCGACAGGTGGTTTTTTGGCCAATGAAGCCTTCAGCTGACGTGTCGAACGTTGTGTCGGAAAACCGCCGAAGCGATGCCCGCATCCAGAGAGGAGACCATCTCGCCTTGGTGGTGAACCTTCGAATGAAATTGCAGAGTGACTCCTCTTCATTTTTCTTGAGGTCCAGAAGGGACGCGCTTGTCTTCTCGACCTTTCGGCTAGTCACGAAGTGGGATAGGAAGTTTGCTTCCAACTGGCGAACGAGAAGACCGATCCGGGAGTGAGCTTTGAGAATCATTCCTGAGCCAGACCGCGAAGGGTAGCAGGGAAGGCACGACATAGGAAGGGATCTGCAGCACTGTGAATCATCATGAGGGTCTTAAATACCTCCATGTGATCAGCGGGGTCACCCTAGCCGTTGTATGTTTCGAATTGGGAAGTCCTGAAACGGGGGATCTCGGCTTCCAAGATTTGGGGGGAGAATGGGGATCGGGTCGGCCGATGACCATAACCCGGCATTGGTCTGCCCTTGCCGAGATGGGCGAGGCAGTTCTCCATCTCCCGTAAGCACCGGAGGACGGCGTCCTCTTCCATGGGATGAGCCAATTCGTAGGACTCGTCGCCCCTTGCTCCTAACAGAGGGTCGGAGTTGTTGCGGACATCGGTTCCGTGGCCGCCTCAGATTTCTTAGAGGACTTCGTCCCGAAAGTTTTGGAACTCGGCCCTTGTGACTGGGGCTTGCCCCACCTAGTCCGGTGGAGGCGGAGGTTCACGGGGCGAGTGGCTATATCTTGGATCGCGCTCTAGGGATAGCCGTCTGCGATGGTTCGAGACCGAGTTGGAAGCGGCCTCTCCCTAGTTCGACTGGCCTGCCAATCTAGGATGACTCGTCGCAAATCGGTTGTGTTTGAGTGAGAAACACCCAGGCCATGTCCGGCCGCGCCGTTGACCCACGGTTGGTTGGAACCCTGAGCGTCCGCGCGGCAGTGATGTGGAGGGTCCGGGTGTCTTGCCGAGGTGATGACCCTTCTGGCTTTGGGAGCCATGGAAGAGCTCGGACTTGAGGGAACTTTTCTGGCTGGGCTCGGACTGGTGACAATACCCGAGTTCCCGCAGACAGTGCCAACCTGATGCCGTTTGTTTTTGGGGTGTGGGGGTAACAGGTATGAGTTCTTGTAATTTGTGTAGCGAAAGATGTGGTACTGGCATTGATCTGATCCTAGCCCGTAGGGTCAGCTCGGAAGTAGCAGGAGAGAGGTGGAGGTTGGGTGCTCGGCTCGGATCTTTGAGGCTCGGCTCGGTCTTTTGTACCTGCACACTGCCTAGAAACACCGGGAGAAGTTCCGGCGATAGGCCCTTCGACAATCTAGTCAGCTACTGAGAAAGCAATAGTAGCTAGGGTTCAGGTGGGGAAAAGTTTATTATCTTCAAAAGTGAGGAGGGGGTCTGCTATTTATCGGCATGGGTAAATGGGTCTGAGACCCTAACGGACCGGGTCGGACCCGTTCGCCTCTTGGCCTGAAATGGGCTGAAACCCGTTTGACTCGTTTGACTTGATGATCACATGGGAGAGAAGTCTGGGGAGATCTAGTGGTCCAGATGGGGCCACCTCACTTACCCCATATCAATTCGTTCTCTTGAATATGAACAAAAAGTTGTTGATCAGCATATTGGGTAAACAAATGAGCTAGCTTGTTGTTCCGGGTTTCATCAATAAATTAGAACTAAACAATTTCACATGTGAACCTAAAGCACTAAGAGCATCCGTTTGCTATATTTGCCATTTTCTCATTTTTTGAGAAACGATTGCCTGCAGTCATTTGGTATTTTGCCATATTCGCTGCAGTCGCTTCTCATATTTGAGAAACGAACTGACGATTCTCAAATTATAGAGGACGGAACATGTTGTTTCGTCTGACCATATATATATATTTTTTAATTGATCATACGGTACAACATCTATCTAAATAAATTTTTTTAAAAAAAAAATTGCTCAAACGGGACATGTTGTCCCGTTTCAAGCTATTTGGCTTGGACGGGACATGTTGTCCCGTCCAGCCCAAAGTTAGGATTAATTTAGTTGTTAATTGTTAGGTTAGTGTATATTTAAGTAGGTTAGGATATATTTTATTATTTAATTTATTTAATTAACTTATTTTAATATCTAACATGTATCGTCTTTCTCAAATTTTAGCAAATCACCTTTGCATTGAAATTATCATATTGCTATTTTCATTTGTCATTTTGCCATATTTTAAGCAACCAATTGTGGATGCTCTAAGGGAAATTTTAGAGCATAGAAACGCACGTTAAAATTTACTGTAGCACATAAAAATTGTCCCCAGTTGCATCAATTTCTATTGGAACGCATCCAAATAATTGCAAAACTTTTAAAGTCCGGAAGAGGAGGTACCAAAGGCAACATTTAAATAGGAGAGATAGATGATACTTTATCATTATTAGAAGCGAAAATCTAAAAACATTCGTAAAGTTAAAAACTTGGTCGCTACAATAATTTCCATGATTGAACTATAGATTATGAATTCGAAAAGGTAAATATACTATTCACACTA
The DNA here is from genome assembly GCA_017893485.1 of Hemerocallis citrina. Classification (NCBI taxonomy): domain Eukaryota; kingdom Viridiplantae; phylum Streptophyta; class Magnoliopsida; order Asparagales; family Asphodelaceae; genus Hemerocallis; species Hemerocallis citrina. The sequence continues at coordinate 239,343,787 of CM030365.1, read as the reverse complement.
ACCCATCTCATTTCTTCAAGCTCCCCTTCAATAGCCACATCACTTCTAAGTTATGACTAGCACGAGTTATGTTGGGTTGGTTCTTCTCTTGTTCTCTGTTGTAGAACTAATCTCAAAAATGTTTTTTTTTTTTGAGGAATGATGTCTGTAAAATTCTGGCCTAAACTAGGGTGAATAGGATGATCGTGCAGAATTAAAAAAATTAAAATAAAGTAAAGTAAAGACAAGAGTGATAAAAAAAGCAAACACAGATGACGCAGCGATATAACGTGGTTCGATCCCCAGCTCTACTTCCACACCACCTACTTGTAGCAATTTTCTGCCACAAGCGTTCCACTATACTCAAAACCCTTGTACAGTGATTCTCGGATTTAGGCCGAGAGACCTATTACACCCACAGGACTTCTAATCCAAGTCCCGTCAATCTCACCGAAGTGGAAAAGAAATGAAAAGAAAACCTCAAGATCGTTAAAGATCTTGACTGAAGAATACAACTAAATAAACGCTCACACTCGGATTGATTTACTGAAGGATTAGTTCTCAAGAGTGTTTTCAGAAGTAATTAGGTGACAAAGACAGAGTGGATTCGTCAATATTAATAGAAGGGAAAGAGTATCAATCCAAAAATGGAAACGATATTTTCCAAGAATATACATAGCGTAGTGTGCGGTCGACCGTCATATTGGTGCGGTCGACCGTTCAGCTCTCTGATGTGAAGTAGAGTTGTGAAAGGTCGACTGCTCCTCGAACAACTAAAGTTGCGGTCGCACGAAGTGCGGTTGATTGGTCACGCGCTGTTTATTCCGAATCCACCCTGTTTTCTTACTATAAACTAATCCTTCTTAAATCAATCTTATACAATTATAATCTCACGAAATTAGAAAGAAAAATTCTGCTCTTGATATCTTCTTCTTTTGCTTGTGGACCAATTAATCAAGAATTCTTTTTGAATATCTTCCTCTTTTGCCATTTTTATTTATTGCTTTCCTTATTTGTATATTTGTGAATCTCTCTTGGATCTCTTTTTGATAATCTTTGATCTTGAAAATCTGACATACTAAATTCAAACTTATTAGTATGAGTGAGCACGTTTTGTTCACACCAAACTAGAAGTCAACAATCTTCCCCCTTTTGGTGTGAACAAAACTGCATGAATGTTTGAAAATTTAAAGCACAACATATGAATACTCCCCCTGAATTTAGCACATATAAATAAAAGAGAAAGAGAAGATTTTCATATAAATAAAAGAGAAAGAGAAGTCATATTGAAAACATTCAATAGTTATAATATTGGAGAAGTCATATTGAAAACATTCAATGGTTATAATTCTCCCCCTTTTTGGAACACACGAAGAGGGGATAACTAGAGGCGACATACGCTCAAAAAATAAATCTTGGAAAGTTTGTAGAATAAATCATCAATAAGAATGCCAAAATTGAAAGCATATTATGATTTATAATGAATACAATCTTGTTAAAGAAATGGAAGAGAATCTTATTACATGATACCGTTGGTAGTGATACTCTTTGCTATACAGTGAGAGCTCTTCATAATATCATAGATTCGATATTCTCCCCAATACACATGAAATCAACAAAAGAAAATCAAAATTTTGAGAGAGGAACAGTAATTTTAGAAGACTTTGAAAACATAGGCCAGAGAGAGAACCGGTCGACCGTACTCTGCAATTTTTCAAAAGATTTCCAGAGAGCATACCAGTCGACCGTATGGTCGACCGCAAAACCAACAGAGCCCACAGAGGACGAACCAGTCGACCGTACGGTCGATCGCAATAAGCAAAAGTTATTTGAGACGAAAAGTAATCAAGAAACCGAGAGCATGCCGGTCGACCGACCAAAAATTTTTTAGACACAAAGATCAATAATATTTAGTGCGCCTCTTAAGAAGTAAAAACGTTTTTCGTCTAAAGGTTTTGTAAAATTATCAGCAAGTTGCGATTCATTAGAAATATACTCAAGTAAAATATCCCCCTTTTGAAAGTGATCTTTAATGAAATGATTCCTAATATCAATGTGTTTCGTGTGGTTATGTTGGTCAGAATTTTTGGTCATATGAACTGTGCTAGTGTTGTCACATTTTATTGGAATATGATCAAAGAATACCTTATAATCCTCGAGAGTATGTTTCATCCATAATACCTGCGCACAACATGCTCCTGCCGCAATGTACTCAGCTTCGACGGTAGAGAGAGTAAAAGAATTTTGTTTCTTGGATGCCCATGAGACAAGGCAGTCGCCCAAGAAACGACATGTACCACTAGTGCTCTTTCTATCTGTCAAGCTCCCGGCATAATCTGCATCAGAGTATCCTACAAGAACAAAATTTCTATTTTTCAAATACCAAAGGCCAGTGTTTGGTGTGCCTTTAAGATATCAAATGATATGCTTAACAGCAACCAAATGTGACTATTTGGGACACGATTGAAAATGTGCACATAAACAGACACTAAACATAATATCCTGACGAGATACAGTAATATAAAGTAAACTACCGATCATACCTCTATAAGTAGAAATATCAGCATTGTTACCAGATTCGTCTTTGGATAGCTTAGTGGTAGTGGCCATCAGAGTTTTGTAAGCATTAGCATTATCAAGTCCGAACTTCTTAACAAGATCTTTTGCGTACTTAGATTGTTTTATAAATATGTCATCCTTGCTTTGTTGTATTTGAAGTCCAAGGAAGTACGTTAGTTCTCTCATCATACTCATTTCGAACTCATCCTGCATTTGCTTTGAAAACTTCTTGCAAAGATTTTCATTAGTGGATCCAAATATAATATCATCAACATAAATTTGAACGATTAAAATGTCTTTAAAAACATGCTTAATAAATAGTGTAGTGTCTACTTTTCCTTTAGAAAATCCTATGTGAAGAAGAAACGAACTCAGTCGTTCATACCAAGCACGACGGGCTTGCTTCAAACCATAAAGAGCTTTATCAAGCCGAAAAACATGGTTCGGGTGTGTGGGATCATTGAATCCCGGTGGTTGTGCCACATAAACTTCTTCCGAAATAAATCCATTTAAAAATGCACTTTTAACATTTATTTGAAAGAGAGTAAAATCCATATATGCAGCAAAAGCAAGTAAAATACGAATGGCTTCAAGCCTAGCAACTGGTGCAAATGTGTCATCAAAATCTACACCTTCTTGTTGATTATAACCTTGTGCAACAAGACGGGCCTTATTCCTAGTGATGGAGCCAGATTCGTCTAACTTGTTCCTAAACACCCACTTAGTGCCAAGTATAGTCCTATTGTGAGGTCGAGGAACAAGTCTCCATACTTGATTCCTTTCAAATTGATTAAGTTCTTCTTGCATTGCAATGATCCAATTATTATCTTGCAAGGCCTCCTTAATATTCTTAGGTTCAAGTATGGAAACGAAAGCGATAAAACACATAAAATTTTAAGCTTGAGTGCGAGTGGTTACCCCTTTGGACATATCACTTCGTATAAGAGATGGAGGATGACTAGACATGATTTTTCATGCGGGACGTCTCTCACTTGTTGAACCTTGATGCTGTATATTTTCATCATCCACGGCATCAATTTGTTGTGTAGGAATCTCATTGATTTGATTTTTGGGTTCATCTTTGTCTTGAAGCACCACTTGATTTTGATCATTTGCTTGTGGTTCTTCTTCAATATGAACCTGTTTCTTTTCAACACGAATCTCTGTCTCATTATCATCAACAAAATGCAATATTTCTTTGGAGTAGGGATTAGTTTAGCAAAAATAACATCAATGAATTGTGCATCTTCTTTTGTTGAATATGCGATATGCTTTGCTACTAAGAGAATATCCTAGGAAAGCACCTTCATCACTTTTACGATCAAACTTTCCCAAGTTATCAAGGGTATTTAAAATAAATACTTTGCATCCGAAGACATGAAAGTAGCTTAGGTTGGGAGTTTTGCCATAATATATGTAACGCCCCGCACTCAGTCCGTACGCACACAATTAACTAAATTCTAGCCACGCCCACCACAGGCTGCCTCAAAAGGGTGTCCGGACGTTGGGTGACCCTTCATCATAGGCTTCCTAATATATCTCTCTTTCTCCCCTACTTTATGGCCGATATGGGATAAGCACCCAACCAAACCAGCATGCATTCTTTCTTCCATTCATTTAATTTTTCCTTAAGCCCTATAGGAAATCTTCTAAGCCCATCACACCATCCAAGCCCATAGGATCTTCTATAGGCCACACATTAATACCTTCCACTTTTCCTTCTTTCTTTCTCTTCCACGTCACCACTTCCATCCATTCTTTCTACCACCATTTCTTTCTTTTCTACTTAGTATATATTTACTATATATACTATTCCATACTAGTATATATATATATACTCTCATTCTAGAAATACGGGGTCTCACATTCACCCCCTCTTAAGAATTCAGCGTCCTCGCTGAATACGGGACGTGCAATCTAGTACAGGATCGCCTTTCTAATCGAATGTAGACTTGTCTCCTAATCGCTGCCCTCCCAAGATCTTACGCATCTCATACACACATATTGCGTCCCACGTACTTCCTATATACAAGTCCTACATTCGATGTCGAAAGTTGGCTCTGATACCATTTGTAACGCCCCGCACTCAGTCCGTACGCACACAATTGACTAAATTCTAGCCATGCCCACCACAGGCTGCCTCAAAAGGGTGTTCGGACGTTGGGTGACCCTTCATCATAGGCTTCCTAATATATCTCTCTTTCTCCCCTACTTTATGGCCGATATGGGATAAGCACCCAACCAAACCAGCATGCATTCTTTCTTCCATTCATTTAATTCTTCCTTAAGCCCTATAGAAAATCTTTTAAGCCCATCACACCATCCAAGCCCATAGGATCTTCTATAGGCCACACATTAATACCTTCCACTTTTCCTTCTTTCTTTCTCTTCCACGTCACCACTTCCATCTATTCTTTCTACCACCATTTCTTTCTTTTTTACTTAGTATATATTTACTATATATACTATTCCATACTAGTATATATATATACTCTCATTCTAGAAATACGGGGTCTCACAATATAGTTCAAAAGGAGTTTTCTATAGATATTTTCTAATGATTACTTGGTTTATGGTATAGCATGCTGTATTGATAGCCTCTGTCCAAAATAATTTGGATAAATCTTTTTCACTAAGCATGGTACGAGCCATTTCTTGAAGAGATCGATTCTTCCTTTCAACAACCCCATTTTGTTGGGGAGTGCGAGGACATGCGAACTCATGTTTTATTTTCTTTTTGTCACAAAATGATTTGAAGAGTTCATTTTGAAATTTTCCACCATGATCACTACGAATAGTAACAATGGTGAGGTTTTTATCATTTTCCACTCTTCGACAAAATTTTTGAAATACATACACTATGTCATCTTTTGTGGGAAAAAGGCAACCCAAGTAAATCTACTATAATCACCAATAATTACAAAAGCATATCATGCACCACCATTACTACGTGTTCGTGATGGACCAAAAAAATCCATGTGTAAGAGTTCAAGGGGTCTAGAAGTAGATACCATTTTCTTTGGTTTATGAGAGCTTTTCGTTTGCTTACCAAATTGACAAGACTCACACGGTTTGTCTTTTTCGAATTTGATTTTGGGAATTCCTCTCACAAGCTCCTTGCTTACAAGTTTTTTGAGATTGTCCTTGGCCATGTGACCAAGCCTTCGATGCCATAGCCATCCATCCTCATTTCCTGCAACAAAGCATCTCATACTATCCTGTGCTAATTCATTTGAATTTATGACATATACATTGTTACATCTGTTAGCAAGAAGTAAATAAGATTTATTGTCAACTAGTACAGTGCATGTATTTTTATCGAAAGTGACAGTGTACCCTTTGTCACATAGTTGACTAATACTAATTAAGTTATGCTTTAGACCTCTTACCAATAGAACATCTTCACTGGAGCATGAGGAACCAAAGTTAATTTTACCTTTACCAATGGTTTGACCAGTGCTATTGTCTCCAAAGATGATGTCCTTCCCTTTTTTCCTTGATAGTGAAGAGAAATATATGCTGTCACCAGTCATGTGATTTGAGCATCCACTGTCAAGGTACCACCGATCTTTAGTCTTGATGCGTTGGGATACCTACATCAAGATTAGTAGGTATAATTTTGCGTGCCCAAATTGTTTTGAACCTGCATTTGTATCCTTTCTCATCCACACAAGGTTAGTATTCCTTTTTAGCGAACAGTCAGTTATAAGAAATATACCCAGTCTACAGCAGAAATTACATGTGATTTGACTATGCCTTGGGTCATGCACACTTGCATAGCTTTGGATTGGTTTATGCTTTAGTTGGATTTTATGCAAGTGTGTGTGACTTGATGATTTACATTTTTGATGATGTATTTGCTCTTTGTAACCAAGCTCTCGATTATCATGACAGGATCTTGAATTTTTTGTAATAAAGTAACTGGGCCCTTTATGTTTTTCAACAATCTTTTCAAGCTCAATTACCTTTTTACACAATCTTTTTCTAGTTATCTCATTGTCTTTTGTGTTTCAACGAAGAGTATCTAGTATGGCATCAAGAATCCTATTTTGTTTGAGGGCTTCATTACATTCTTCCACTACTTCATCAAATTTTCTTTTACATTCATCTAAATCATTTGTGAGCTTGGCAATATAAACAGATTTCTCCTGAATCTCTTTTAAGTGATCATCATGCTTTGCTAGCGATTCACAAATTTGTTGTTTTAAAATCTCATTTTCTTCTAGCAAAATATCATGATCTTTCTGACATGACTCAAGTTTTTTCAAAATTAGAGCATTCTTATTTTTCAGTTTGTGATTTTTGTTATGCAAGCATCATCTATTTCATTAGAATTTTGTTTATATTGTCTAAGTTCATGACTTCATAGTCTTTCAGATCATTACACATTTTTACAAGTTCATCATAAGTTGGTTGTTCGATTACCTCTTCTTGAGGGGGTGATTGCACCTCACCACTCCTAAGAGCCATGAAACTGACGTCGTCATAGCCTTGCTCTCCCTCACTTGATTCCGAGTCTAGCCAAGTTGCCTTTAGCGCCTTCTTCTTTTGACTTGGATTTGAGCGATAATATTCCCTGTTCTTGTCTTGTTGACTAGGGCAGTTTATACGGATGTGTCCGGGCTTCTTGCACTTGTAACACACATCCTCCTTCTCCTTTTCCCTTTCTTCTTGATACCTGCCACATTATTTATTTTTGAGGTACTTACGAAATTGTCTTGTTAATAGAGCAATGTCCTCGTCTGACTCCTCATGATCTGAATCAGCTTTTAATGGTCGGGCCTTTTCTGCCTTTAGTGCAATGGTTTTCTCCTTAGTCTTTGGTTCAATCCCGATATTTTGCCTGTATCTTTTTGTCTCCATCATTTCCATTTCGTAAGTTTTTAGCTTTCCTTGAAATGTATAGTAGTCAAATTCATTCTCTTCGAGAGTCTCTCTTATTGCCGCAGCCTTAACATCCCACTCTAGCGTGAGACAGCTTATGAGCTTTCCAACCTTTCGGTCATCATCAAGCCCCTTACCCAAGCTCTCTAGCTAGTGGGCAATGATATCGAAACGGGAAAGCATTTGGTCCACATTTATAAAAACACAAATTCACTTTAGCTTTTACCTTGGAAGCATTTTCTTCATGTCGCTTCAACATGTTGTTCCAGATCTTGTAGGCTATTTTGCAGTTACGCCCGCATCGTATTAGCTCTTCATTGTTCAGTCCTGCATAAAGAGCCGTTATGGCTTTGGAATTTGCTGTTTTGAGGGATAACTCTGCCGGTGTGAATGCCTTCTTTCCATCGCTCACCAGGATTTCTGTTTTGCTGATACATACATTCCATACCTCTTTTCCGAGCATCTGTAAAAAATGAGACATACGAACTTTCCAGACGTCATAGCATTTTCCATCAAAAAATGGTGATCGTGTAAGACTTGTCCCATTGGAGACGAAAGGCTCCGATGAGTACAAATTTTGGGGAGAAGGGATTTTGGCCATTGGACCTTTTGCTTAAGCTTTTAAGCTTTTTATAAGCACCTCGCTCTGATACCACTGTAAATCATCCTAAGGAGGAGGGGGGTGAATAGGGTGATCGTGCAGAATTAAAAAAATTAAAATAAAGTAAAGTAAAGGCAAGAGTGATAAGAAAAGCAAACACAGATGACGCAGCGATATAACGTGGTTCGACCCCCAGGTCTACGTCCACACCACCTACTTGTAGCAATTCTCCGCGACAACCGTTCCACTATACTCAAAACCCTTGTACAGTGATTCTCAAATTCAGGCCGAGAGACCTATTACACCCATGACTTCTAACCCAAGTCCAGTCAATCTCACTGAAGTGGAAAAGAAATGAAAATAAAACCTCAAGTTCGTTAAAGATCTTGACTGGAGAATACAACCAAATAAACGCTCACACTCGGATTGATTTACTGAAGGATTAGTTTTCAAGAGTTTTTTCAGAAGTAATTAGGTGACAAAGACAGAGTGGGTTCGTCAATATTAATAGACGGGGAAGAGTATCAATCCAAAAATGGAAACGATACTTTCCAAGAATATACACAGCGCAGTGTGCGGTCGACCGTCATATTGGTGCGATCAACCATTCAGCTCTCTGATGTAAAGTAGAGAGGTGAAAGGTCGACTGCTCCTCGAACAACTAAAGTTGCGGTCGACTGTCATGCGGTCGACCGGTCACGCGCTGTTTATTCCGAATCCACCCTGTTTTCTTACCATAAACTAATCCTTCTTAAATCAATCTTATACAATTATAATCTCACGAAATTAGAAAGAAAAATACAGCTCTTGATATCTTCCTCTTTTGCTTGTCACTACAAATTAATTACCCTACAGTGGTGTTTTTACCCCGGCGCTTTAATTAAACGCCGGGGACGAATTAATTAAAAAAAAGACTTTTATTCACCGGCGCTTTATACTAAACGCCGGGGTTAGCGTATATTCCCCTGCGTTGTATAAGAAGCGCCGGGGAAGTTATCTAATTACCCTTTAATCTCCCCATAACCGCAGATTTTTTATTTAACAATTTCCTTTAATAAAATCGCCTCCTTCTCCATTTCATCCAAAACCCTAGACGCGTGAAATTTTCTTCTCTCCAAAACCCTCGCGCGCGACTCCTCCGAATCTCCAAATCCCCTCGCGCCTCCTCCAAATCTCCTTGCCTCCAAATCTCCAAATCCCTCGTCTCCTCTCCAAATCCCTCGTCTCCAAATCTCCTCTCCAAATCCCCTCGCGCGTCACCCTCTCCAAATCTCCTCGCTGGTTTCTCAGCGCCGCTACCCAAATCCCCTCGCTCCTCTCTCAAACCCTATCGCTCGTCTCCTCCGCCGTGCACCCCCCGATCGTCTCCTCTACCGTGCTCCCCTACCATGCTCCTCCGTCGTACGCCATCGTTCTCCCCCTCTCTATAGCTCTCAAACCTTCTCTTATCTCCAGTATGATTATTTTCGACTTTTAATAATTTTTTTATTTTTTAATGAAATTGTTTGGGATTTTGTGCGAAATAATCTGTGATTTAGGGGTATTTTGCGATTTGAGAATGGGTTGGGATTTGATAATGTGGACTAATTAGGGTTTGTTGTATTAGAAGGATGCACAAACAAATAAATGAACAATTAGCATTAGAAGGATGCACCTAATTTGTGACTTTTGACTTTGGCTAATGTCCATCCTTCTAATTTTATTTTAAAAATTAGAAGGATGTACCTAATTCAGATCTAAAGCCTAGAGCCTAAAGACTCATCAATTGTTATTCACCTAAGTCAGATCTAAAGCCTAAAGCCTGCTAAGAAAACTGCTTGATATTAGGGATGTTGATGTAAATGTGAATTTGTGTATTTCATAAGCAAATGTTGATATTATCTGCATATAGAATATCCATGTTTTGTGACCAAAATTAACGGGTATTATTGAATCTGTCAAACTATGAAAAGAAATTGAGTTTAATTTAGTGTATTCCTTAAGTTATTCAATCTATCTGGGTGTTGTCTGCGTTCCACTTTTTATTTATATTTGTTCATACTATAAGCTTTCAAAGGTAAGTATTGTACAACTTTAGTTTCATTATAAACATATGCATTCTCTCTGCATTGAACCAATTAATTATCTGAGATGCTACCATGATGTAAAACCATGTGCTGAGTAATACTATACATGTAACTTCGACAAGTAGTTCAGATCTCAATCATCTATGTTTATGGGAGGATTCCTAACAACTATTAACCACCATGATTATGATGTTTGATCCATAGTCAACTGTTGTCAGCTGTAGATTCCATTGAGTCTTGAGACATTAGTTGATCTGTCGGCTGATCATATGGAAATCTGCAGTTACCATAAATTTGCCTATGTTGTATTCATAAATAATTAATAGGGATTTATATGTTTAGAAACGAGCCTAAAGTACATCTCACTAACTAAAGGCTCATTTTTGGGAAGTACAGATACAGTCAGAAATTAGGGATTTTTTAAAATAAAATTAGAAGGATGCACCTAATGTCCATTATGTTCAAAGTTCTTTCTTAGCAGCTTCTTTAACTTGTGACTTTGGCTATGATATCTATTTTAAGATAAAAAAATTTCATAAATAGCATTGAATCACCTTACCAGCTTAAAAGATCATTTCTTCCCATCATCTCTATTCCATTTTTTCCAAACAGTCAGGCACAATACACACAAGTTGAAATCAATAGCTATTACAAGAAAAAATGTGATTGACAAGCATTTCCTATTTCATAAGACCCCCTCCTTTTTAAAGCTGCAAAAAATCGTTATCATTGCCTAACTTTATCCCTAAAATTGGTTGGCTCATTAAGAACGGAAATATATCACCTTATAAATTAATTGACAAATTATAACATATGCATATTAACATTGCAAATGACACTCCACCATTAATAGGTGTAATAATAATTATTTCACACTATTCATGACCAATCAACATAGTAAGGTAGATGTTATTAATATTTAAATATATGAAATTTTAATTTCAGATTTAGTGATATTGTTGAATTGGATAAAAGCTGGATGAGCAAATCACGATTATCAAAGGAGTATCGGGACGGCGTTAAAGATTTCATTATTTTCGCCAAGAAAAATTCCCGTGATCCAAATTTGATTCTTTGTCCATGCCGGCGGTATACTAACTGTCATCTGAAGACATGCGTCGAAGTTGAAACACATTTGGTGATCAATGGTTTTCTCCAAGGGTACACGCAATGGTTTTGCCATGAAGAGCATGCCCAGGCAATTCCGGTTGAACCGGGTGTGTTAGAAGATGAAGAGGAGCCCATATCAAATGACGACTTAAATGTGGTCGATGAGATGCAAGATTTATTGCGGGATGCATTTGGAATTCGTAACAATCCAACACACTCCAATAGTCCAACAACACAAGTCCATAACGAGCCAACAGTAACTGTAGACATTAGTGGAGGATTGGAAGAGGAAAGACAAGATTCTGAAGTAAATAAAGAATATGAAGCCTTTACTAAGTTAATGGAAGATGCTAGTACACCTTTGTACCGTGATTGCTCAAAATTTACGAAATTTGCATTCATTGATTATTTCAGATCAAAACTTTAAACGGGTGGTCTGCTAAGTCCTTCAACATGCTACTTCAGTTTTTGAATGAAGCATTTCCCGAAATTTGTATTCCAGAATCATCCCATGCTACCAAAAAATTTCTGAAGTCTTTTGATTTAGGGTATGAGAAGATTTTAGCTTGTCCATTTGATTGTTTGCTGTTCAGGGGGGATAAGGTAAGACTACAGAATTGTGAAATATGCGGAACGTCAAAATGGAAAGGAAAACCAAATGAAGGCCAAGAAGCTGATGACTCAGTTAAAACAAGTAGGAAAAAGAGGCCTGCAAAAATTTTGCGATATTTTCCTCTTATTCCTAGGGTGCAAAGAATGTTTATGTCATCTAAAACTTCTTCGGATATGAGATGGCATGCAGAATGTCGCAAGGATGACGGGATTCTTAGACACCCAGCTGATTCTCAATCTTGAAAAAAATTTGATGAAAGATATCCTGATTTTGCTGAAGATCCTCGAAGTGTGAGACTTGGATTAGCCAGTGATGGTTTTAACCCATTCAGGCAAATGAGCAATACATATAGCATATGACCCGTTGTGTTAATTCCGTACAATTTGCCCCCTTTGAAATGTATGAAACCTTCATCGTCTATGTTGTCAATGATAATTCCTGGACCAAAAAGTTTAGAAAATGATATAGACGTGTACCTTCAACCATTAATAGATGAACTTCAAAAATTATGGGAGGGTGTTCCAACCTATGATGCAACAGCTAAAGAAACTTTTCGTCTCAGGGTTGCATTGACTTGGACAATCAATGACTTTCCTGCATATGCAAATTTATCCGGTTATAGTACCAAAGGGCATTATGCATGTCCTTGTTGTGCTGATCAAACTGTTTCAAAATGGTTGTATAATGGTAGAAAATTTTGTTAAATGGGTCATCGAAGATGGTTGCATGACACACAATATTCAGGTCAGAAACTTCAACATTTGATGGGTTGCGGGAGTGGGGGCATGCGCCTGAAATTTTGACAAGGTCAGATGTGTCTAGGCGATTACACGGTCATAATTTCAATTACGGCAAAGAACCAGAAGTCATCAAGAAAGGCAAGAGAAAAGCAAGGGATAAGGACACTGACTTATGCGATGCAGATGAATGTGACAACATGGTTGATTTAGGGTCATGGAAGAAGAAGAGCATTTTTTTTGAGTTGCCGTATTGGGAATTCAACTCATTACGTCATAATTTAGATGTGATGCACATTGGGAAAAATATCGGCGAAAATTGTATAGGAACTGTCATGGGGGATGATCGGAAGACCAAAGATAATCTCAAGTGTCGCCTTGATTTAGTTTCGATGGACATACGACATGAGTTGCACCCAGAGCATTTACCCAATTGCAGAGTCCGTTTCCCTCCAGCAATTTATTCAATGTCCAAAAAAGAATTGGGATTATTTTGCAAGGTGTTACAGGAGATTAAAGTCTCTGATGGCTATTCATCTAACATAGCACAGTGCGTCAACTCTAAGGAGAAGAAGCTTCAGGGCCCGAAGTCACATGACTACCACATATTGATGCAAGATCTCCTTCCCGTGGCTCTAAGGTTTTCGATGTGTGAGCAAGTCACTATCGTTATCAAGGATCTTTGTAGTATTTATAAAGGACTTTGTTCGAGAGTTCTACGTATTGAAGATCTTGACCAATTGGAGCAACGTGTTGCAGTGGTACTTTGTCAAATGGAGAGGATATTTCCTCCATTGTTTTTTACTATAGTGATTCACTTGATAATCCACCTGGCCGGTGAAGCTAGACTCGGGGGACCCGTACATTATCGGTGGATGTATCCCATTGAGAGGTAATATTCATGCCTCATTGAACATCTATCTGGTTTCTCTACTTTATGTGATGTATTTATTTATTTTTTATGACCAAAATATTTAACTATATAGGTACCTTTATCGTCTTAAGGGATATGTTAAAAATAGAGCATATCCAGAAGGCTCGATAGCTGAAAGCTATCTATCGGAAGAGTGCTCTAATTTTTGTTCAAGATATCTTATGGGTGTAGAGACAAGTCTGAATAGGCCAAGGAGAAATCCAGACATGTCAAACCTTGGCGGGGCCAAGTATCTCTTTCAGACTGCTGGCACTACTATTGGTAAAGTTGACGCATTTGAATTAGATAACTTAACATGGGAACAAGCACACCGATATGTACTAGATCACCATGCAGCAGTTGACCCATTTCGAGCGTAAGTCAATTTTGTAGTCGTTTATATTGCATTAAAATCGAGACATAATTTTAACTAACTATCATTTCTATTATTTTATAATTTATAGTGAATTTATCCGTGAGATTAAAAGAACAGCTAGACCGAGAAGATTGAGACCACGTGATCAAAGTAAGATAATGAATGAAAAATTTCATACTTGGTTTCAATCTCATATAAGTGAAATTCCAACTTATTAGCAAATATTTTATATCTACATTCGTCACTATACTTAAACGATTAACCGTCACATATGTAGGTCTCTAAATTGCATGATGAGGATCTATCATCTGAAATAAAGATTCTGGCGAAATGTCCCCATAAAATGGTTAGAAGATTCAGGGGATAAATACACAATGGCTTCAGATTTCATACACAATGGCTACGTCCACGACCATCATTCTTTACCCGATTTTCGAAAACATTTGCCTCGGAAAAGACAGAATCACCTCGTTCCTTCCTCCTTGCTTCTTCACCAAGAAGGCTATCACTGATGGTATCCATGGTGAGCTTTCCTTCAGGAGTTGAGTTACTAAGTGTAATCACGAGTGTATCCCAACTTTCAGGCAATGAGCTAAGGAGTAAAAGGGTTTGCAACTCATCTTCAATCTTCAATTCAGTTTTCATTAGCTGATTTACGAGCCCCTTGAAATTATTCAAGTGCTCAATCATGCTTTGACCATCCTTATACTCCAACTTCACCAACCGTCGAACTAAATTGGCTTTGTTACGAGGCGTCTTCTTTTGAATCATGGACTCAAGCTTTGTCCATAATTCATAAGTATTTGTATACGTAGAGACATGCTCGAAGAGAGATCGGTCGATGTACTTACGGACCATGACAACGGTTTTTCGATTGAGCAACTCCCATTTTACATCGCTCTTTCCTCCCACCTTGGTATTGTGGATGATGGGCTCATGCAAGTCTTTGCAATATAGATGATCTTCCATCATCGGCTTCCAATACGAGTAGTTGTTGGCGGTGAGTTTGAACATATCTCCATCATGGGTGACGATGTCCTCCATCTTAAACCGCACGAGATGATGACGACGGTGTGTGAACCTGGCTCTAATACCACTGTTGGGAAAAACTCGGTATTTTTTCGCTTCGTGAAGTTAAGATGGGTACTTAAAGATATAGATAAAAATAGATGCAAGAGAGATTTATAACTCAAATGGAGATTCTTCTACTATACAAAGAGTAGTAGGATTACAAGAATTGGACTCTCTATAACACACTCTCACAAATTTTGTGGCTCACTCAAGCTTGAAAATTAGAACTTCTCAAGTTATCTTACTTTCTCTCAAAGTGGCTCTCTAACTCTCACTTTGGATTACAAGAACTTTGTTTTTTTGGAGTGAGTAGGAATGAAGACTTCCACCTCTATTTATACTACTCCACACCCACAATGAACGGTGGAGATTAATTTGATCCAAGGGTGGAGATTAACTCTCTAGAATTTTTCCATTTCTAGATATCTCCATGAAACTATACCAACTCTCTAGAATTCTCCATTTCTAAAGATCTCCATGAAACTATACCTTTCAACTTCCTTCCACACTCTTCCATAAATCTCTAGGATATTCCACATCTCTAGAGAATTTCATATTATTCTCAATTAAGGAAGGAACCCAACAACAACAAAGATGATACGCCAGAGTTGTATCAGACTCGAAGAATATAAGATTAGCTGATGAGAGGGTCATGCCCGTGTCAGCAAAAAGTTCGATACATATCCATGAGCTGGAAGTCCGCCATTCTTATCCACCTCCCAATTTCCTAAAATCTGAGATTCTCTCTTCCACCTTCCGATTACAAAAATTGATTATCAGGGACATTCTGAAATAATAGAGTTCTTTCATTTCTCTCTGGCTTAAAAAATTTATAGTATTCCTTTCCTTCAACAGCTGCTATATACAAGCAGCAACTACCAGTGTAGCTAGGCAGTGACCAACAATGCCATACTCTTCATAAAAAATTTAACCAATACGATCAAACGTTACGCTCGGTTACTAAGGTACCTAATTTTTTTGCGCTGTAATGTTGTTTTAATAAGAAGGGAGTAACTTGAAAGTCCAGGTCATAAATTAAACTTCCTAGAGTCTTTTTTATATTTATTTTTATTTGGTTATTACGGTTTCTTTCCTGTAGGCCATAGTTCTTGTAGGTAAACTTGTCTTCGTATATTTCCTACTTGCAACGCTAATAGTCTTTAATTCTTTGCTAGGAGGAGGAAATACCATTAATACAACTAGTATCATACACGTGCACACGTGCACGTGGAAAAAATTGAAGGGATAATGAAAAGGGTAAAAAGAAAATAATTTCCAAACTGATCTACTTTCAAAAATATTTACCAAACTGGTCCACTTCCGAAAATATTTACTAAAGTTAGTCCATAACCCAACACGTGCGCTGCACGGGTTGGGTTAAGGACTAAGGGGTTCTCCCATTATAGTAGTAGAGATAGGAAAAAAAAAGCAGCAGCATTTAACAATCTAGGAGCATTCGAGTCCTCACTATTTCAGATTTTTTACTTTAAATTTTTTTAATATATTAAATGTGCATCACACATGTAAATTACTATCTATCTATCTATAATATAATATATAATTTCAACTATTTTAATAGAACAGATTGAGTTTTGAATCTACCTACTTACGTGCAACGCATGTACAACTCCAACTCTTCCATTATAGTCTTCACATTTACTTTAAAAAATATATAAATCCTAATTATTAAGACATGCATCACACTCATAAATCAGAGTTTTTACTTTAATTTTTTTAAAAAATACGTGCATCGCATGTGTATATTACTGATCTGATGGAATGACAACCGATCTCAATCAACCCCCTCTTGTATCATATAATCATATATATGGAAAGATCTATCTAGTTCAAGACCACATAGTTATGACTTATGAGATACTCTGCAACGTCAAGGTCTATCTTATGATGAACAAGCTGATAAAGATATATGTACAACAACTTCATGACCTTTTCTATTCTAAACTTTTGTTCTCTCATTGATTATCCCTTGAGTATACCTCTTGACATTTTTTATTCCAAACTCTTAATCTCTCATTGATTCTATACCTTTCATATTCTAAACTCTTGAACTTGTATTGTATATATATATTCAATTGGGCAAAAAATAAAGTACCCCCCTAACGTTTGGGCTTAATACAATATGCCCATATAACGTTTGAAAAAGTACATTTAACCCATTCCACCGTTAACTTAACCCCATCCGTTAAGTTATAATTATTGAATTATCTTTTTACCCTTACCCTTTCATAATCAAATCTCTTCTTCTTTTTTCTCTTTCTTTCATTCTTTTTCTTTTTCCTCTTTCTTCATTCTTTTTCAGATTATGCAATTTGCACCTCTTTATGTAAGGAAGCTCGACAAAGAAGTTGTTGCTAAACTAATTCACTTCTGCACGTTCACTCTTATAAGTTATAGCTTGTACGGTTTTTTATGGAATGTTGTGCTAGTATAAACTAAAGTCGGAAGGAAGATGAAGATCTCACTAGTCAACTTATTTTAGAAACTTTAAGTGCATACAGTAAGGATCTCTTTAGCGAACTCAATTTAGAAACTTGGAAGTGGATTCTGTTTTCTTTTCTCTTATATTCACTAGCTTATAAATATCCTCTTTATATTGATGTCTTTAAAACTACTTAAATGAAAACTCTATGCTTTTGTTCCAGCCTTTTAAACCGCTCTGTTACCATCCTTCTCCGTTAATACGTATTCAAAGAAGTTTCACTATTTCTGCCCTTTTCCCAATAATATATTTTTTGCTTTAACTATTTTCTAGTCATCCTCAGTCCAGTATCATCCATATGATCATTTACATAGTTCTTTTCTGATTTTTTATTTCTCTCTTTAATGTCTCAGACATGAGAGTAGCAGGCTGCACAAGTTTCTGTTTTTTCAATTATCTGACAGATTTTATTGTTTTTTTTCCAATGTTATGAATTATAGCTTTGTTAGATTTAATTTAATTTCAATTTGAAAAGTCAGTAGTTATGACCATGTATTCTACTATTAACATCATCAAGGTTTTTTTTATATAATAATAATAATTAACATCATCAGGTTAACTGCAAAGAAGTTCCAGCACAAACACAAAATCGACCTTATGTGACAGACCAATACGCAGCAAATCTTGAAACAGTGCATAGAACAACATAGTATTATAAGATACAAGCTTTTCTCTAGGGTGTATGAGCATTTTATCTAATAGATTGAAGGAAGCCAGGTATAATAAGTTTGTCAGCAACTTACCGTAAGAAAGTACCAAGACCATGTCACTATCCGTAACCGTCGGCACTCTATGAGCAATTGTTACAACGGTGCAGCTCGAGAATTCCTTTCTGATAATACTCTGAAGGATGGCATCTGTTGCTGAGTCAATAGATGCCGTCGCTTAAGTTAACTAGTGAGATCCTTACTGTATGCACTTCAAGTTTCTAAAATAAGTTGACTAGTGAGATCTTCATCTTCCTTCCGACTTTAGTTTATACTAGCACAACATTCCATAAAAAACCGTACAAGCTATAACTTATAAGAGTGAACGTGCAGAAGTGAATTAGTTTAGCAACAACTTCTTTGTCGAGTTTCCTTACATAAAGAGGTGCAAATTGCATAATCTGAAAAAGAATGAAGAAAGAGGAAAAAGAAAAAGAATGAAAGAAAGAGGAAAAAGAAGAAGAGATTTGATTATGAAAGGGTAAGGGTAAAAAGGTAATTCAATAATTATAACTTAACGGATGGGGTTAAGTTAACGGTGGAATGGGTTAAATGTACTTTTTCAAACGTTATATGGGCATATTGTATTAAGCCCAAACGTTAGGGGGGTACTTTGTTTTTTGTCCTATTCAATTTGATTCCATAGAATGATATGCCATAATTTTATTAAACTCTTTACAAGCATGTCAAAGAGTATCAAACTATAGGAGATTATATTTCTCCGAGCCCCTGTCATATATGATTGTTCATGAAAAGCAAGAATTAAGCATAACAAACTTGTCAAAATCCAACCAAGGTCAAATAAAGTGGACAAATATATATAGATCAAGAAACGAAATAGGTACGGCTCCACAGTACAAAATATATGTAGTACAATAACACACAAATCAAGCATACAACATACCATAAGCAAAAATCAAATACACTTACACTCTTTAATCATCACATCAAATAGCGAATAGCCCATAGCAAATAGCGAACATGCTTTATTTAGCGAAGATGGTGGAGAAACTATAAGCAGATAATTCAAGAAAAGCAAAGGAAACCTGCAATCAAGCAAAATAACAACTCCATACGCAATCACATGCAATATTATTTGACTTGCAAGAAGCTAGCAACGACGGTCACAGTTCCAATATGTCGGCCAGTAAGGATAGGGACAAGGAGGTGGCGGTGGCGGTGGCGGTGGACAGTATTGAGGCTGCGGTGGTGGATAGCATGGCTGAGGTGGCGGAGAAGGCTGACAAGGCCTACAACAAGGCTTCTGACAACCAGGTCGACATTGGTTACTGTTGTGCGCTCCTGGAATACATCTTCCTGCAGTCAGATGTTGATATCCTGTCATGTTTCGGCCATTTGAGACCCAATAGTTGAAACATACATTACAGTGAGCATTCATTTTTTGAATCTTTGTATACCTTGATCTTTCACATTTGATCCCTTGTCAGCCCTTTTATATGCGCCAACTCCATAGTCAACTTACACCCTTGCCCCTGCAGCTTACATCAAATTATCCATAGATGTGGCAAGTTGAGATTTTTCAATTTCTGCATTGAATATTTTTTATGTCATCGCCTTCTGTCAGCCATGACATCATGTTTTATGCATTAAACAAAGACTCGTCACTAAATACGTGACTTGCATATATTTTCCTAGCTAGCTAGCTGGAAGAAACGAGGGGTTCGGCCATCATGAGACTACCATATATAGAAAAAACATTTACACTGTTGAGAATCGTTAGTGATCAAAAGTTCTTAGATAGTCTAGTGGATAATATTATTGTTTTTTATAACAGGTTTGGCCACATTAACTATTCCAAAATTAGGCATGGATGGTTACAGTAGATATGTTTTGTCCTAATGTTATTCCAAATTTGAACATGTTCATTTGAAGGTAAACTTACAATTATTCCAAATTTGATAATTGTAGTTATTTTTAAATCTTTCATTGATAGATTAATTATTCCTAAATGAAACATGTATGATTCTAAGGATTTAGCAACTATAAGATATATATATATATATATATATATATATATATACACACTAGTAATCTGCACGTGCAATGCACGTTTTATGAGTTAGCACATGCAATTTGCACTGGGAATATGCACGTGCAATGCACAGATTTGATGGAGGGAGAGGAAGAGGCGGTTTCGATTTTTGATGGAACAAAATTTTATGGAGACTTTAAATGTGAAGCGAAAATTACAGAATTAACCATATATTTTTTTTTTAGCTTTTTATGTATATGGGGGCACGATAGTAAAAAGCCGTCAAAATGAGGCTTTGCTTAACTATAGTGTATATATATATATATATATATATATATATATATATATATTTTGACCAAGGAAAGATAGGGAGAGACCCTACATCAAAATGCATTAATATAGAACATAATATGTACGGAGTTTGGGTATAGGGCAACGGCAAAACACACTGAGTGCCAAAAGCCTCAACAAATTAAAGATACAAGCTACCACATTGTAATATATTTCTTATGTAATATATTTCTTATCCTAAATATTTTATTCTTGTTATGAAACAAGATAGCAATATAGATTATGATGAATACTGTTTTATTTTGACATCCTTAATATGAATGATTTAATTTTGTACTATGTCCTTGGGCTTAGTTACTTATTATCTTGCACATGAGTAAATTCCTTTTTTCAAGTCAAATATTGAGTTTTAATGGAAATTCTTAAATTGCATTCAATCATTGAAAATGGATAACATCACGGATTTGGGAGATTTAAATGACGTTATCAACTTCAACCTGGACGATGATGATTTACTCGTCAAGGGTGATGACCTCGAGTGTGGAATGGAAGAGTAACTTCATCAAGTCTTAAGCTGTAACATTTAATTGAAATAGATAATTTGCTTCAAGGTGAAATTTGAAATATGAGTTTAAACGAACTTAGTTTAAAACTCTATAGCAAAGGACTTTCAATTGCCCTGTATGCTCAGTATAACATATTTTTATCCAAACAATGTTTCAGAATAAACTAAGACATTTTGCAAGTGTGAAAGGGAAGGACATAAAGATGTGTCAATTTCTAATGTAATTAAGGACTTGCATATGAGACAGGTCAGGATTACTGTATTTACACAGGAATTGATTATAGCGGATGATTCATCAAACTTTAGTTTTTTAGGGCCGCAGTTTGTTGGTAAGTTAATAGATGTTTCTTATGACATCAGAACCACATGTTTTCTCCCTTAAACAAGGACTTCATCATTAAATACGATGACTCGTTTACTTAATTTAGTTTCATTACATTATTTTCAACCTTGGCCGGCCGGTCACCTAGAAATAATAAAATATCGGCACATTAACTTAATGGAAAATAACAAATAAATTATTTTTTTTGTAGACTAAATTAATTATTATTGACATGACCATCCCTGTCATTAAGGGCAGTGAAGTCACATGGTCGAGAATGTAGCAAACGAACAATTTTAATAGTGATGGTATTCGTCCACAAATCAGAATCTATCCATAAATTGGGTGTTTTTTTTTTTTTTTCGGGGTGGGTGTGTGTGTGTGTGTGTGGGGGGAGGGGGGGGGGGGGGGGGAGGACGGTGGGGGGTGTTAAATGGAAAAAGGAAAAAAAGAGAGTAATTATAGAATGTTTTGAAATATTAATTTAGTGGTTGATGGTTGCATGATGAAAAGCTTAGGTTGCATTTGGTTTGGTTAGTTGTTTTGAAAACAGTTTTTTGAAAATAGGTTTTTGAAAACTATTTTCTGAAAACTATTATCTGAAAATGAAAGTGTAAAACCTGTTTGGTAAATGATTTTTTTTAAAACAATTTTTTGAAAATGAGAGTATTCGGTATGTATAGGTTTGATTGTATGTATATACTATATATAGTATATATACTCTGATACATACATGTTGTATATATATACATACATACTGATATATAATAATATATAGTAATTATAATAATATATAACTAATAATAATATATTCAAATTATATATTAAACAATTTATTATAATAATAATAAATTATATAATAATATATATAATAATATATAATAGTAATATATAATAATAATAATATATATTATTATAATAATAGATTATTATAATAGTATATATAAAACAGTATATATGAAATAATAGTATATATAAAACAGTATATATAAAAAAATAATATAATATAATAAATATAATAATAATAATATAATATAATAATAGTATATATAAAATAGTATATATAAAATAATAATATATATAATAATAATATAATATAATAATAGTACATATAAAATAGTATAAATAAAATAATAATATACATAATAATAATATATATAATAATATAATAATAATAATAATAATAATATATATGTAACAATAATATATTATAAATATATATACAACAATATATTATAAAAATAGTATATTATATAATAATGTATATAATAACATATAATTGTAATATATTATATATGAATATATATTATAATATATAATAGTAATATATTATATATTAATATACTAGGTTTGCCCGTTGACACGTGCCTACGGCACGTTTTCAGGAAGGTGCACTTTGTTTGATCATATAAAATAGTTTTGAAGGTCCTACAAATTAATTGAAGTAGCAAACATTGAGCAAAAAACATATTATATGATTTTTTTTTTTTTTTTTTTTGAATTATTTTTAAAGTTTTTTAATTTTTATTTTTTTTAGTTTTTTAAAACAAAATTAAAAAAAAATTTATTTTCTTATTTTTTTTAATAGAAGAGGGAGGGAGGGAGGGAGAGATAGAGAGAGAGAAAAAAAAAATTAACTAAATATAGGTTGTTTTGGGTGGGGGATTTGAATTTGAGTTTTGGGGGAAAAAATATGTTTTGTGATGTTAGATCTGAACCTTTGATTTTTGGGGGGATTGAAGGACAGCCACTTGATAGCTTTCTTTGTATTTTATTATATAGATATAATAATATATAATAGTAATATATAATAATAATAATATATATAATAATAATATATATAATAATAATAATATAATAATAATGTATATAAAATAGTCTAAATAAAATAATAATATATATAATAATAATATATATAATTGTTACCGCTGGATCTGGTGTGGGGGTAAACAGATGAGATTTGTGAGTTCCTGGAAAAACCTGAATAGCGGATCCATTCTGTTGATTCCCGCTGCTAACCTGCAAGGAAGTGCGATACACCAGGGTTGACTCCGGCGACGCACCCTCCGACGCTCTTGTCAGTAACCAGTGATGATTAAGAAAGAGCTTAAGCTGGAAAAAGAGTGATTACCTTGTCACAGTGGTAGGGGGGAGATTTTTATAGTCGCCATGGGAGTGATTAGGGCCCTGATTTCCTGTGTAACTGTCAGGAGTAAAATCCTCACAGTTTGTTTAGGAAACTGACCCCTGATTCCCGGTGAGAGGGTAGCTGCAAATCAGGGCCGTTGATTTGGTCAAATCAGTGACCCTGATTTTCTCTTGCTGGTCTGGGTCTGTCTCGGGTCGGGACCCGTACCCAGTTGGAGTGGATCCGTTCGCGGGTTATTGGATCTGTGAGAAGGAGATCCAGTACCCGTTTCGGACCTGTTTGTATGTGAAATTACCGTTTTACCCCTGAGCTTCAAGATTCGTGCCCAATCTGGACGGTTCCGATTTAACCCCATTTTTAGCCATATTACGAGCCCCCCACTCCTAAAGACTGAGTGTGATCAGCCTTTGAGGAGTAGTTTAACTTTTTTAGTGGCTAGTGGAGTTGTATCGGAGTCCGAATGGAGGGTTTTGAATTTCGAAGGGGGTAGTGAGGTGATTTTCGAAGCCGTGAGCTGTTCTGAAGCCTTGTTGAGTATTTGACGGTTTTTATCCATTTTTTTTCGGACTATTTATTTAATTTTGCAATGTGTTAACTAATTGTTCGGGGGCCTTAATAGTACATTCTAGGCAATAATTGTTCGTTCAGGGGCTCAAAAATATCCCCCCGAATTTTTAATTATTTTCTAGAATTTTTAGTTAATTTTTTCGAATTTTTAGCAATTTTTCGCAATTTTTAAATAAATAAAACAATTTAAATAAATAAAAATTGATTTTTAAATACTGATTTATGGCGTGGCCTGATCTGGACCGTTGATCTTGGGCGAGCACGAATTTCTAAGAGATCTGACGGTTGTAGTCGCTCGGCATTCATTTTCTCACTTTTGACGCTCGGATGGGCACTTGCTCGGTTGGCCGACCGGAGGTGTAAGGGTTCGGCCGTCCGAGCGACGTGGCGCAATCTGAGCCATCGGATGGTGGCGCGAATCTTGAGACGGGCGCGTTTCCTAAGAGAACACTATCTTGTCGTTTAGCGCACGTGGAAAGATCTGGACCGTTCATCATCAGGAGCACGAATTTCTGGAAGATCCAACGGTTGTGATGGTTCGGGTGCTTTTTTCTCCGTTTTGACGCTCGGATAGGCACTTGCTCGGTTGGCCGACCGGGGATCTGAGAGTTCGGTTGGCCGAGCGACGTTCTGGGCCGCCGGATGGGCACTAGCTCGGTTGGCCGACCGGAAATCTAAGAGTTCGGTTGGTCGAGCGACGTTCTGGGCCGCCGGATGGGCACTTGCTCGGCTAGCCGACCGGAGATCTGAGGGTTCGGTTGGCCGAGCGATGTTCTGGGCCGCCGGGATGGGCACTTGCTCGGCTAGCCGACCGGAGATCTGAGGCCTCGGTTGTCCGAGCGTCGTGGAGCAATCTGAGCCGTCAGATGGTGGTGCGAATCTCGAGGCGGGCTCAGTTCCCAGGAAAACGCTATCTTGTCGTTTAGCGTCCCTGGTAAGATCTGGACCGTCTGATCGAGATCTCACACGAAAGTTAAGGAGAAAGTGAGTTTTCTCTGTTTTGACACTCGGATGGGCACTTGCTCGGTTAGCCGACCGGATGTCTAAGGGTTCGGTAATCCGAGCGTGGTAGTGCGATCTGGGCCGTTGAATGGCTGAACGAATCTTGAGATGGTTCAGTTCCCAAGAGCATTAATGGCGCCCCAGCATTTGTGCGGCGTTCCAACTTCCCGGGGTCACTAAGAATGGCGCCCTCCAATTAATGCGAGGCGTTTCAGCTCCCGAGGGTCATAATGGCTGGTTCTTGGAGGGGAGGTTATAAATACCTCATTCCCCTTGTAATTTCAGTCACAACAATGTGGAGTTTTAGCTATCGGAGGCGTCTGCCTTGGATGGTTGCTCTTCGGCCATATATAAAATAGTATATATAAAATAGTATATATAAAATAATAATATAATATAACAAATATAATATAATAATATAATAGTATATATAAAATAATAGTATATAAAAAATAGTATGGTTGCTCTTCGGCCATATATAGATTATTATAATAGTATATATAAAATAGCATATATAAAATAGTATATATAAAATAATAATATAATATAATAAATATAATAATAATAATATAATATAATAATAGTATATATATAATAGTATATATAAAATAGTATATATAAAATAATAATATATATAATAATAATATAATATAATAATAGTATATATAAAATAGTATAAATAAAATAATAATATACATAACAATAATATATATAATAATATAAGAATAATAATAATTATATATATGTAACAATAATATATTATAAATATATATATAACAATATATTATAAAAACAGTATATCATATAATAATGTATATAATAACATATAATTGTAATATATTATATATGAATATATATAATAATATATAATAGTAATATATTATATATTAATATATATAATAACATATAATAGTAATATATAATAATAATATTAATATATATATAATAATATTTATAATAATAATATAATAATAATGATAATATAATAATATTATATATAAAATAGTATATATGTAATAATAATATATATGAAAATAATATATATAAAAATAATATATAATAATAATAATAATATAATATTTATTGTATATGTGTCTTAAATTCAGCGGCTACTGAAATATAATAATAATAATATAATATAATAATTGTATATATAAAATAGTATAAATAAAATAATAATAATATATATAATAATAATAGTAATAATAACAATAATAATAATATATGTATATATATATAATAATAATAATAATAATAATAATAATAATAATAATAATAATAATAATATATACATATATGTAACAATAATATATTATAAAAATATATATAACAATATATTATAATAATAGCACAATAATTGTATATATAAAATAGTATAAATAAAATAATAATATATATAATAATAATATAATGATAATAATAGTATATATAATATAATAATATATTATAATAATTGTATAATATATAATAATCTAAAATAATTTATTATAATACACATATTTAATTATATACATATATATAATAACATATAATAATTATAATAAGATATATAATAATAATATAACTTAATAATAGTATATATAAAATAGTATTAATAAAATAATAATATATACAATATTAATATATATATATATATATATATATATATATATATATATATATATATATATATATATATATATATATATATATATATAAAATAATAATAATAATAATAATAATAATAATAATAATAATAATAATACAATCATAATAATAATAATAATATACATAATAATAATATAATATAATAATATTATAATATAAAATATTATATACAAAATAATAATATATATAATAATAATATAATATAATAATAGTATATATAAAATAATATAAATAAAATAATAATATATATAATAATAATATAACAATAATAATAGTATATATAAAATTGTACATATAAAATAATAATATATTATAATAATTGTATATTATATAATAATAATAAATAATTTATTGTAATAAACATATTTAATTATATACATATATATATAATAACATATAATAATTATAATAATATATATTTAATAATAATCTATTATAATAATATATTACATAATTAAATGCGATAATAATAAATTATATAATAAATTATATTATAATATATAATAGTAGTATATAATAATAATTATATATATTATAATAAATAATAGATTATTATAATAGTATTGTAACCCCTGTTTCCATTAATACGTATTTTAAAAACATATTTTTCCCGTATTTAAATAATCAGTGTTTTTCTCTAATCGATTTTATTTTTTTAAATAAATTTTTACGAGCCCAATTCTTTATTGTAAACCCAAGTTGTATTTTGGTTTTATTAATTGTTAATATGAGCCCAAGTTTACATTTTGATTTTATTATCTAATTAGTGTAAGCCCAATTCTGCATTTTAATTTTTATTAAATTGTTAAATTAATCTAAGCCCAGAAATTTTAGCCCAACATCCTAAGTATTTTATTTAAATATATGAAACTATTTTAAAGCCCAACTCAAACTATATTGATATTATTTAGAGCCCATTTATTTGAAGCCCAAGTCCAGAATCCATTGTACAGAATTGTCATACACCTATCCCCATACAATATTTTCTCTTCCCCACCATTCTGTCCCGTTCTCCAACTCCCCACATCTCTATTCCCGTAACTGCACACTTTCCCCCACTCTACATGTGCACGTTACCCCATATCTTGTAACCACCCCCACTACCCCATTACTTTATTATATTTTTATAAATACCCTTCCCCGTTCCCTTCTTCTCCCTCCTCTGATTCTCAACCAAAACAAAACAGAACAAGAAACCAAACAAAACACAACCAAAGCAAACCCAGAACAACCCATCAACCCGAACCATATCCCCGTCCTTCTCGCCGCCTTCGAGCTCCACGGTGCCGTCGCCCTCTCCCTCAGCACCGGTGCCGCCCCTCGTCATCACATCGCCCCTGCTCTCTCTCCCTGCTCTCTCCGCTCGTGCACCGTGGTCCTCGTTGTGCCTCCCCTACTCTCCGCAATCGCCATCGTCATCTCCACCCCGCACTCTCCCTCGCTGCTCTCGCTCAACCCCCGTTCGCCCCACCGTCGCTCAGTC
The DNA here is from genome assembly GCA_017893485.1 of Hemerocallis citrina. Lineage (NCBI taxonomy): Eukaryota > Viridiplantae > Streptophyta > Magnoliopsida > Asparagales > Asphodelaceae > Hemerocallis > Hemerocallis citrina. The sequence goes on along the minus strand of CM030365.1, from coordinate 239,315,652 downwards.
GCCATCCGCCCTCGCCTTCTCCATCGTACCGCTCAGCCCACCATTGAAGCTTCGACCCCGAACTTCCCCGTCGTTCGAGCCCAGTCGCGCTCCACCTCCGTCGAAGTCAGCACCACCAATCGAGCTCGTCGCCGCTCCTCGACCTCGCCCCTGCTCCTCGCCGCAACCCCGAGCGCCTCTCAACCGCCGTTCGCCTTCGCTCCCGCACGCCACAGTCGACTTCCTCCTCGTCGAAGTTTCCATCGCTCATCGCTTCGCTCCAGTCACGCCAGTGCCCCGCCGCGACCACCTCAGATCGCCGCTCGCCGCCCCATTCCGCTCGCCCCAGCCGAATCCCTTCACCCCGTCGCTGTTTCCCCCTCCCGCTCGTCTTTGTCGCGCGTCCTCTCTCGCTCCCTCTCTCTTTTTCTCTCTCTCTCTGTTCTGAAATCGAAGGAGAAGGGAAGAAGGAGGAGTTTGGGGATCCTATTTATTGGAGTTGTGCTATCTGGAGTATTGGGATTATTACTGTTGTGTGGGTATTTTGGGTTGATTTTATATTGTGGTGTTGGTGTTTGTTTGAAGAGGGTATTTCTGTGAAGAAGGATAAGTTTGGGTATTTGTTAGATCCTGTTGAAGTGGGGCTATTGAAGGAGTCAGATCACCTTGTTGCTGTTGGATTATTGGTTGATATTGCTATTTGGAGTTGCTGTTTTGACGTGGCTGCCATACACCTTTCACACGCATTCTGCTGCCCGGGATACTGATCCCGTTATTCTTGTTCAATATCGTCGTCAAATACTAGGCAAGTGTCACTTGTACAAATTTTATTGGTCGAGTACAAGCCTTTGTAAAAATACCGCAAGTATATTATTATTGACTCCAATTCGCATTCATAAGTCGAATTGATACCCGTCCATACTTAATCCGTCGATCTGTATTCACAAGTGATCGTGAATACCTTGTCCTCGTATGCATGACACGAACACAAAAATTAATATATATACGTGATATTGTGCATGAATTGTTTGTCCCTAAGTTGCATATTGTTATAATATATTTTATTCTTGATTAAGTGTTATGCATGTCATTAGTTGCATCACATGTTTTATAAGTCCTGAAATATGTTTCCTGCCTTGTATAAGTCTTGATACTCGATCTTGTCATGTTACTCTTGCCATGTTACCCGTCCTTGTTCTTGCATGTAGTTTTTGTTCATGTTTAATTGTAATTAAAAAGATAACAAGCCGGGGTATAAAGGGAAAAGATTTAGTAGTGGACAATATAGAAGAGCGTACTCGGACGGGGGCTCGTGGTTCCTCGCTGCAATTTGTAAGTTACAAGTTACAAGTTTGCTAAATACAGGTTACATGACATGTTTCACGCTACGTTACACTATGTCCACATGCACGTATCTCGAACAAGATACAACTTTCCCGAGTACGTGACCTATAGAATCCACCACTAGTCTAAACGTTCACTTGATTGCGAGTAGCAACCATGTAGTATGGGATGCATGAAGTGCTACCTAGTTAGGTTAATAAAAGACATGATACTTACACGTATACTTGCACGATCCGTTTACATGTTACATGATTATGATGACTTGTTTACTTGTTTACATGTTACTAGTTCATGTTGACACGTTTACTTGCTTACTCGTTACATGTTACATGTTACTATGGATTATTTAATGGTTCACATGCACGTTATTTGTTCCACGATATCTTGTTCTTGATTCTGTCACATGTTGTATTTGCTCTATTATATGATTCTTGATTCTCTGTTCTTTCCTGCTTTTATTTCATTCTATTTTTGTCCCGTAGCTTGTTCCCTTGCGGCCCGTGACTTGCATTAACGGGTACCACTTGTTTCTTCCTTGTAATAATATACTTGCAGGCACAGATGGAGAACTACCTGAAGGTGTTGCTGAACAGAGATTCTAGTCATGTTTATTTTTCATGTTATTTTAGTTTATGTTTTATTCATGTAATCTTGTTGTAATCCGGGCGTGTTGACCCGTAACTATGTTTCTTTCCAGTTGTTGGTTCATGTAATATTCATGTACTTTGTTATCCTGTTGTGATTTTATATGTTATCGTGGTTAAATTATTATCTTATTGTTGAGTTAAATTTACAGCTTATGAGTGATGTATCTGCATCATTCGCTGGGCCTCGGTTACGTGCCCGTATTTCCGTATTCTGGGAAGCGGGGCGTGACAAGGTTTTTAGTGGTATCAGAGCCAGGTTTGGGCTAATGTGTTAGTTGACTAATACATTAGACAGACTTGACAGAACCAGGTTAGACTCTAATTATGTTAGAGTTTAGCCAGGTTAACTCAACAACATGTATACCACGTTAATCACATGGATAATGAATAACCAACCTGGATACTTACTAACTTGTTGGTTTTGCAGACTATGGCTAGTGAGGACATTTCGACTCCCCCGCCCAAGGACGACACATCAGTGAATATCGCTGCCACTCTTCAGGAGATGCGAAGAATGATGGAACTACAACAAGAACACAACAAGCTGATAAGAGCCAGTCTGGAAAGGATTCAGGAGTACGCAAAGCTCACTCGACTGAACATATTTGCGCAGCAGCATCACGCATTCGCCATCATGAAGCAGACCCATGAGAAGAAGAATCCGACGTGTAGCTATTGCCGCAAGATCGGTCACCTACACAAGGATTGCTGGAAAGCTAATCGTCGATGTCTTGCATGCGGAGCGAAGGACCACAAGATTCGGCACTACCCAAAGGTTCGAAGAAGTGCACCAACTGGAGGAGCAACTTCTAGTGGAGGACAAGCTGAAGAGTGCGGCCAAGCCCCTGACCCGATTGCAGTGGAAGCAGAGACTGCTTGAATGCAATTGCAGGTATTTTGTTATTTTATCGTCTTTCAATTCTTGGATCATCATTCATCTGCACTTGCATCCATCCATATTGTTGAATCAATATCATGCTATAGTTTCTTCTTGCCGTATTCTCTTCAATTTGGGTATTGCCACCACTTTGCTCATTCCCTTTTAAATTGTCTATTTTGCTTCTCCATAATTGCTTTTGCCCTATCCTATATACCGCTTACTTAAATTTCGAGGACGAAATTTATTGTAAGGTGGGTAGGATTTGTAACCCCTGTTTCCATTAATACGTATTTTAAAAACATATTTTTCCCGTATTTAAATAATCAGTGTTTTTCTCTAATCGATTTTATTTTTTTAAATAAATTTTTACGAGCCCAATTCTTTATTGTAAACCCAAGTTGTATTTTGGTTTTATTAATTGTTAATATGAGCCCAAGTTTACATTTTGATTTTATTATCTAATTAGTGTAAGCCCAATTCTGCATTTTAATTTTTATTAAATTGTTAAATTAATCTAAGCCCAGAAATTTTAGCCCAACATCCTAAGTATTTTATTTAAATATATGAAACTATTTTAAAGCCCAACTCAAACTATATTGATATTATTTAGAGCCCATTTATTTGAAGCCCAAGTCCAGAATCCATTGTACAGAATTGTCATACACCTATCCCCATACAATATTTTCTCTTCCCCACCATTCTGTCCCGTTCTCCAACTCCCCACATCTCTATTCCCGTAACTGCACACTTTCCCCCACTCTACATGTGCACGTTACCCCATATCTTGTAACCACCCCCACTACCCCATTACTTTATTATATTTTTATAAATACCCTTCCCCGTTCCCTTCTTCTCCCTCCTCTGATTCTCAACCAAAACAAAACAGAACAAGAAACCAAACAAAACACAACCAAAGCAAACCCAGAACAACCCATCAACCCGAACCATATCCCCGTCCTTCTCGCCGCCTTCGAGCTCCACGGTGCCGTCGCCCTCTCGCTCAGCACCGGTGCCGCCCCTCGTCATCACATCGCCCCTGCTCTCTCCGCTCGTGCACCGTGGTCCTCGTCGCGCCTCCCCTACTCTCCGCAATCGCCATCGTCATCTCCACCCCGCACTCTCCCTCGCTGCTCTCGCTCAACCCCCGTTCGCCCCACCGTCGCTCAGTCGCCATCCGCCCTCGCCTTCTCCATCGTACCGCTCAGCCCACCATTGAAGCTTCGACCCCGAACTTCCCCGTCGTTCGAGCCCAGTCGCGCTCCACCTCCGTCGAAGTCAGCACCACCAATCGAGCTCGTCGCCGCTCCTCGACCTCACCCCTGCTCCTCGCCGCAACCCCGAGCGCCTCTCAACCGCCGTTCGCCTTCGCTCCCGCACGCCACAGTCGACTTCCTCCTCGTCGAAGTTTCCATCGCTCACCGCTTCGCTCCAGTCACGCCAGTGCCCCGCCGCGACCACCTCAGATCGCCGCTCGCCGCCCCATTCCGCTCGCCCCAGCCGAATCCCTTCACCCCGTCGCTGTTTCCCCCTCCCGCTCGTCTTCGTCGCGCGTCCTCTCTCGCTCCCTCTCTCTTTTTCTGTCTCTCTCTCTGTTCTGAAATCGAAGGAGAAGGGAAGAAGGAGGAGTTTGGGGATCCTATTTATTGGAGTTGTGCTATCTGGAGTATTGGGATTATTACTGTTGTGTGGGTATTTTGGGTTGATTTTATATTGTGGTGTTGGTGTTTGTTTGAAGAGGGTATTTCTGTGAAGAAGGATAAGTTTGGGTATTTGTTAGATCCTGTTGAAGTGGGGCTATTGAAGGAGTCAGATCACCTTGTTGCTGTTGGATTATTGGTTGATATTGCTATTTGGAGTTGCTGTTTTGGCGTGGCTGCCATACACCTTTCACACGCATTCTGCTGCCCGGGATACTGATCCCGTTATTCTTGTTCAATATCGTCGTCAAATACCAGGCAAGTGTCACTTGTACAAATTTTATTGGTCTAGTACAAGCCTTTGTAAAAATACCGCAAGTATATTATTATTGACTCCAATTCGCATTCATAAGTCGAATTGATACCCGTCCATACTTAATCCGTCGATCTGTATTCACAAGTGATCGTGAATACCCTGTCCTCGTATGCATGACACGAACACAAAAATTAATATATATACGTGATATTGTGCATGAATTGTTTGTCCCTAAGTTGCATGTTGTTATAATATATTTTATTCTTGATTAAGTGTTATGCATGTCATTAGTTGCATCACATGTTTTATAAGTCCTGAAATATGTTTCCTGCCTTGTATATGTCTTGATACTCGATCTTGTCATGTTACTCTTGCCATGTTACCCGTCCTTGTTCTTGCATGTAGTTTTTGTTCATGTTTAATTGTAATTAAAAAGATAACAAGCCGGGGTATAAAGGGAAAAGATTTAGTAGTGGACAATATAGAAGAGCGTACTCGGACGGGGGCTCGTGGTTCCTCGCTGCAATTTGTAAGTTACAAGTTACAAGTTTGCTAAATACAGGTTACATGACATGTTTCACGCTACGTTACACTATGTCCACATGTACGTATCTCGAACAAGATACAACTTTCCCGAGTACGCGACCTATAGAATCCACTACTAGTCTAAACGTTCACTTGATTGCGAGTAGCAACCATGTAGTATGGGATGCATGAAGTGCTACCTAGTTAGGTTAATAAAATACATGATACTTACACGTATACTTGCACGATCCGTTTACATGTTACATGATTATGATGACTTGTTTACTTGTTTACATGTTACTAGTTCATGTTGACACGTTTACTTGCTTACTCGTTACATGTTACATGTTACTATGGATTATTTAATGGTTCACATGCACGTTATTTGTTCCACGATATCTTGTTCTTGATTCTGTCACATGTTGTATTTGCTCTATTATATGATTCTTGATTCTCTGTTCTTTCCTGCTTTTATTTCATTCTATTTTTGTCCCGTAGCTTGTTCCCTTGCGGCCCGTGACTTGCATTAACGGGTACCACTTGTTTCTTCCTTGTAATAATATACTTGCAGGCACAGATGGAGAACTACCTGAAGGTGTTGCTGAACAGAGATTCTAGTCATGTTTATTTTTCATGTTATTTTAGTTTATGTTTTATTCATGTAATCTTGTTGTAATCCGGGCGTGTTGACCCGTAACTATGTTTCTTTCCAGTTGTTGGTTCATGTAATATTCATGTACTTTGTTATCCTGTTGTGATTTTATATGTTATCGTGGTTAAATTATTATCTTATTGTTGAGTTAAATTTACAGCTTATGAGTGATGTATCTGCATCATTCGCTGGGCCTCGGTTACGTGCCCGTATTTCCGTATTCTGGGAAGCGGGGCGTGACAAGGTTTTTAGTGGTATCAGAGCCAGGTTTGGGCTAATGTGTTAGTTGACTAATACATTAGACAGACTTGACAGAACCAGGTTAGACTCTAATTATGTTAGAGTTTAGCCAGGTTAACTCAACAACATGTATACCACGTTAATCACATGGATAATGAATAACCAACCTGGATACTTACTAACTTGTTGGTTTTGCAGACTATGGCTAGTGAGGACATTTCGACTCCCCCGCCCAAGGACGACACATCAGTGAATATCGCTGCCACTCTTCAGGAGATGCGAAGAATGATGGAACTACAACAAGAACACAACAAGCTGATAAGAGCCAGTCTGGAAAGGATTCAGGAGTACGCAAAGCTCACTCGACTGAACATATTTGCGCAGCAGCATCACGCATTCGCCATCATGAAGCAGACCCATGAGAAGAAGAATCCGACGTGTAGCTATTGCCGCAAGATCGGTCACCTACACAAGGATTGCTGGAAAGCTAATCGTCGATGTCTTGCATGCGGAGCGAAGGACCACAAGATTCGGGACTACCCAAAGGTTCGAAGAAGTGCACCAACTGGAGGAGCAACTTCTAGTGGAGGACAAGCTGAAGAGTGCGGCCAAGCCCCTGACCCGATTGCAGTGGAAGCAGAGACTGCTTGAATGCAATTGCAGGTATTTTGTTATTTTATCGTCTTTCAATTCTTGGATCATCATTCATCTGCACTTGCATCCATCCATATTGTTGAATCAATATCATGCTATAGTTTCTTCTTGCCGTATTCTCTTCAATTTGGGTATTGCCACCACTTTGCTCATTCCCTTTTAAATTGTCTATTTTGCTTCTCCATAATTGCTTTTGCCCTATCCTATATACCGCTTACTTAAATTTCGAGGACGAAATTTATTGTAAGGTGGGTAGGATTTGTAACCCCTGTTTTCATTAATACGTATTTTAAAAACATATTTTTCCCGTATTTAAATAATCAGTGTTTTTCTCTAATCGATTTTATTTTTTTAAATAAATTTTTACGAGCCCAATTCTTTATTGTAAACCCAAGTTGTATTTTGGTTTTATTAATTGTTAATATGAGCCCAAGTTTACATTTTGATTTTATTATCTAATTAGTGTAAGCCCAATTCTGCATTTTAATTTTTATTAAATTGTTAAATTAATCTAAGCCCAGAAATTTTAGCCCAACATCCTAAGTATTTTATTTAAATATATGAAACTATTTTAAAGCCCAACTCAAACTATATTGATATTATTTAGAGCCCATTTATTTGAAGCCCAAGTCCAGAATCCATTGTACAGAATTGTCATACACCTATCCCCATACAATATTTTCTCTTCCCCACCATTCTGTCCCGTTCTCCAACTCCCCACATCTCTATTCCCGTAACTGCACACTTTCCCCCACTCTACATGTGCACGTTACCCCATATCTTGTAACCACCCCCACTACCCCATTACTTTATTATATTTTTATAAATACCCTTCCCCGTTCCCTTCTTCTCCCTCCTCTGATTCTCAACCAAAACAAAACAGAACAAGAAACCAAACAAAACACAACCAAAGCAAACCCAGAACAACCCATCAACCCGAACCATATCCCCGTCCTTCTCGCCGCCTTCGAGCTCCACGGTGCCGTCGCCCTCTCGCTCAGCACCGGTGCCGCCCCTCGTCATCACATCGCCCCTGCTCTCTCTCCCTGCTCTCTCCGCTCGTGCACCGTGGTCCTCGTCGCGCCTCCCCTACTCTCCGCAATCGCCATCGTCATCTCCACCCCGCACTCTCCCTCGCTGCTCTCGCTCAACCCCCGTTCGCCCCACCGTCGCTCAGTCGCCATCCGCCCTCGCCTTCTCCATCGTACCGCTCAGCCCACCATTGAAGCTTCGACCCCGAACTTCCCCGTCGTTCGAGCCCAGTCGCGCTCCACCTCCGTCGAAGTCAGCACCACCAATCGAGCTCGTCGCCGCTCCTCGACCTCGCCCCTGCTCCTCGCCGCAACCCCGAGCGCCTCTCAACCGCCGTTCGCCTTCGCTCCCGCACGCCACAGTCGACTTCCTCCTCGTCGAAGTTTCCATCGCTCACCGCTTCGCTCCAGTCACGCCAGTGCCCCGCCGCGACCACCTCAGATCGCCGCTCGCCGCCCCATTCCGCTCGCCCCAGCCGAATCCCTTCACCCCGTCGTTGTTTCCCCCTCCCGCTCGTCTTCGTCGCGCGTCCTCTCTCGCTCCCTCTCTCTTTTTCTGTCTCTCTCTCTGTTCTGAAATCGAAGGAGAAGGGAAGAAGGAGGAGTTTGGGGATCCTATTTATTGGAGTTGTGCTATCTGGAGTATTGGGATTATTACTGTTGTGTGGGTATTTTGGGTTGATTTTATATTGTGGTGTTGGTGTTTGTTTGAAGAGGGTATTTCTGTGAAGAAGGATAAGTTTGGGTATTTGTTAGATCCTGTTGAAGTGGGGCTATTGAAGGAGTCAGATCACCTTGTTGCTGTTGGATTATTGGTTGATATTGCTATTTGGAGTTGCTGTTTTGGCGTGGCTGCCATACACCTTTCACACGCATTCTGCTGCCCGGGATACTGATCCCGTTATTCTTGTTCAATATCGTCGTCAAATACCAGGCAAGTGTCACTTGTACAAATTTTATTGGTCTAGTACAAGCCTTTGTAAAAATACCGCAAGTATATTATTATTGACTCCAATTCGCATTCATAAGTCGAATTGATACCCGTCCATACTTAATCCGTCGATCTGTATTCACAAGTGATCGTGAATACCTTGTCCTCGTATGCATGACACGAACACAAAAATTAATATATATACGTGATATTGTGCATGAATTGTTTGTCCCTAAGTTGCATGTTGTTATAATATATTTTATTCTTGATTAAGTGTTATGCATGTCATTAGTTGCATCACATGTTTTATAAGTCCTGAAATATGTTTCCTGCCTTGTATAAGTCTTGATACTCGATCTTGTCATGTTACTCTTGCCATGTTACCCGTCCTTGTTCTTGCATGTAGTTTTTGTTCATGTTTAATTGTAATTAAAAAGATAACAAGCCGGGGTATAAAGGGAAAAGATTTAGTAGTGGACAATATAGAAGAGCGTACTCGGACGGGGGCTCGTGGTTCCTCGCTGCAATTTGTAAGTTACAAGTTACAAGTTTGCTAAATACAGGTTACATGACATGTTTCACGCTACGTTACACTATGTCCACATGCACGTATCTCGAACAAGATACAACTTTCCCGAGTACGTGACCTATAGAATCCACCACTAGTCTAAACGTTCACTTGATTGCGAGTAGCAACCATGTAGTATGGGATGCATGAAGTGCTACCTAGTTAGGTTAATAAAAGACATGATACTTACACGTATACTTGCACGATCCGTTTACATGTTACATGATTATGATGACTTGTTTACTTGTTTACATGTTACTAGTTCATGTTGACACGTTTACTTGCTTACTCGTTACATGTTACGTGTTACTATGGATTATTTAATGGTTCACATGCACGTTATTTGTTCCACGATATCTTGTTCTTGATTCTGTCACATGTTGTATTTGCTCTATTATATGATTCTTGATTCTCTGTTCTTTCCTGCTTTTATTTCATTCTATTTTTGTCCCGTAGCTTGTTCCCTTGCGGCCCGTGACTTGCATTAACGGGTACCACTTGTTTCTTCCTTGTAATAATATACTTGCAGGCACAGATGGAGAACTACCTGAAGGTGTTGCTGAACAGAGATTCTAGTCATGTTTATTTTTCATGTTATTTTAGTTTATGTTTTATTCATGTAATCTTGTTGTAATCCGGGCGTGTTGACCCGTAACTATGTTTCTTTCCAGTTGTTGGTTCATGTAATATTCATGTACTTTGTTATCCTGTTGTGATTTTATATGTTATCGTGGTTAAATTATTATCTTGTTGTTGAGTTAAATTTACAGCTTATGAGTGATGTATCTGCATCATTTGCTGGGCCTCGGTTACGTGCCCGTATTTCCGTATTTTGGGAAGCGGGGCGTGACAAGTATATATAAAATAGTATACATGAAAAAATAATGTATATTGTAATAATAGTATATATATAATAGTATACATGAAAAAACAATGTATATTGTAATAATAGTATATATATATATATATATATATATATATATATATATATATATATATATATATATATATATATATATATATATATATATATATATATATATATATATATATATTAAATAATAATAATAATAATAATATTATAATAATAATAATAATAATAATAATAATAATAATATATATGTAACAATAATATATTATAAATATATTATTAACAATATATTATAGTAATAGTATATTTTATAATAAAATATATAATAGTAATATATTATATATTAATATATATAATAATATATAATAGTAATATATAATAGTAATATATATATAATATTATAATAATAGTAATATGTAATAATAATAATAATATATATTATAATAATAATAGAATATTATAACAGTATATATAAAACAGTATATATGAAATAATAATATATATTATAATAATAGTATATATATTATAATAATAGTATATTAAAAAAGAGCGATGAAGGGTTAAGAAATGAACTATTTGGATTTTTCTGAAAAGAGAAGCAGAAAAGGGTTTGAGAAGAGGGTAACTAAACGCCTTTTTGGTTTTGGAAAACGAAAAAAAAGAAAAAAATAGCTATCCAAACGCACCCTTAGGTTGTTGAAATATGTATAAATTGTAGAAATGTTGCTCATATGTTGTTTTTATGATATGGATCACATTCAGTGGTGTGAATTTAGTTTCTAGATAATCAATTATAAAATATGAAATCAAATAAAAAATGATACATTTTCATTTGAAAAAAGAAAAAAAAAAGTGATACGTGGATATTACTCACACACACGTGTTTGTATGCATCTTTACAGAACAATGGAGAATATATCCTGTCTCAAATAGGGATGCTCTCGGATATCCGATTCGATCCGTATCCGAATCCGAAATTTTTGCGGATACAGATATGAAGAATCCATATCCGGACGGATATGGATACAGATTCGAATATCCAAATCCGAAAAATCTGAATACGGATACGGATACGGATATTCCAAAAAAATATGATTCAGATACGAATATCCGATTAATTTATAATATATTTATTTAATAAATATATATAGTTCTATACTTTTTTAAAAAACTACACTAAGCTTCTTTAAAAAACCCTTCAGTTCAGCCCTGTCCCCTTATGTTCAGCCCAGTGAAAAAAAAAAACCTTCCCCTTCAACCGTCAAAATTCCTTCTGATTGCCGTCAAAATTCCTTCTCATCGTCGTCGATTACTCCGATCAACTTCATCTCCCACCTTCTCCTCTACCTATTCTCATCGTCTTCTGTAACGCCCCTGCCCCAACTCAGACAATTTATTTATTCAACTGCCCACCACATGTTGTCTCTCAAATGGTGGTTAACCGGATTGGTGACTCTTGATCATATGCTATTATATTTATAGTTAGTTAATTCATTTGTATTCCTGATGTGGGACTATTCTCAACAACTTTCTCTCTCTTTCCGTGACACAGCAGCCGCCCAAACCGGTGGCCCTATGCCACGTCAGACAAGACAACAGGCGATGCCTTCAACTCAAATCGGGTAGGACCCATGTTGCTGACATCATCTTGATGTCAGCCTCAAACACAGCCTGTGCTTCCTTTTTCAAAATGTGGCCCCCCCTCTATATCACATAATTACGATTTATGACATCCTCCTTTATATATATATATATATATATATATATATATATATATATATATATATATATATATATATATATAAAATTACGGGGTGTTACATACACCCCCTCTTCAGAAATCAGCGTCCTCGCTGAGCACGGGTCATGCACAATCTAGTGCAGGATCTACTTTCTAGCCGATGTGGAGCATCTGCTCTCCTATCCGCCCGACTAATCATGATCTCGGAATCCACCGCCCGATCAATCATAGTTTCGGATTTAATTGAGACTTGTCTCACTCACCACAGTCCCAGAATCCACCACTCGACTTTATAGATGTGCCCCACACTCGGTGTCAAAAGTTGGCTCTGATACCATTTGTAACGCCCCTGCCCCAACTCAGACAATTTATTAATTTTATCAGACAAAGTAGTGCCCCATATTTTTAAATACTATTTTTAAGATTTATAAATGAATTAAAATGATTTTTAGAGATTTAATAAATATTTTTCTGAAGATTTACCATTTTTACACGTGAAAAATATGTGCAAACGTTTTCTTGGAAAGTTCAAAGTCAAAAATTATTTTGGGAAAACTCATTGTTTATTATTTGAGATTATTTGTGACTTTTCTAAATTTTTCCGATAATTATTGGACCTATTTGCAAATATCACAAAAAGGACTTTTGTGCAAAATTACCAATTGGAGTGAAAACTCCAGATTTACGGACTTTTGGGCTGGGTATAATGCCTAGTCAACTCAGGGTTAAAAAATTTACCTTTTTTTTATGAATTTGATTTATTTAAAAGAGGATCTTTTTTACAAAATTGTCATTTTGAGGGGTAAAAGTGCAAATTCGTTTTCTGAGCTTTTTAAACAGTGCCGGCTGACTTTATGATGGTTTTTTTTATTTTTAAATCTCAAATAATTGGTTTTATCAAGTTTCCAAGTATATGGATCTATATATGTAAAGATGTGTTCTAAAATGAGTATTTTTGCAAATGTGTTCAAAACCCTAAAACCTTGCATCCCGGCCTATTTAAGGGTGGAGTGTAGCCGTCTTTCATTGCACAGCACAAGGGATTTCATTATTTTATTTTCTTGGAGTTTTAAAGTAAAAGATCTTGGATTTCTTGCAAAGGAGGGATTTTTCGTATTGCTTTATTATCTTCGTTTGATCTCTTCAACAAGGTGAGTGACATATTTTATTTTGTTTTGTTTTATGTATATTGTATGTGACGATCTATCGATTAGAAAGCATGCTAGGAGTTTGTATGATGATATGTGAAGTTTAGATGAGTAGATGAATTAAAAGTGAATCCTTCACTACAAAACAGACTCGATTTACCGGCGTATATTCCCCGGCGTTTTACCAGTAGCGCCGGGGTAGGGAGCGACTAAGAATGAGGCGCCAGATGGGATGGTTATACACCGGTGGTTGCTTTAAACCACAGGGGAATCTGCGTATTCACCGGCGTTTTATTTAACAACGCCGGTGAAGGGTATCATTCGCCGGCGTTTTAATAAGAAACGCCGGTGAATATACCGATACATTCACTGGCGTGTCTAATTAAAAACGCCGATGAATTAGCTGTGATAAATCCCGCGAACCCTAATCTTTCGCTCGCTAATTTCCCAAACCCCAAAAAAAAGGGCCGCCTTCGTTTTCCCTCCTTCCTCGCTCTACTTCACGCGCTTTGCCTCCGTCCCTTCGTCATCTTCGACAGCCTTCGACCCTTCGTCATCGTTCCTTCGTCCCTTCGTCATTTTCGTTTTCCCTCCTCCCTCTCTCTATTTGGAGGTGAATTTGCAATCGGAAACCACCGCTCGTCGCCCCACTCTCTCTCTATCTCCTACGCCCCCGCGTCGTCGCCCCGCTCGTCGCCCCGCTCTCTCTCTCTCTCTCTTCGGTAACATCTCTTGATTTCCCTTCTTTTTCAAACTCAAAGATGCTGAAATCATGCATCTGATTGTCATCTTAGCATGTTTTTTTTAACCAAAATGGGTTAACTGTGAACTAAGGATGCTAGCTGTATACCAAAATCCTCCAAATCTGTACAAGAATTGGGCCGAACGCACCTTGTGCAGGTTTCTTTTGGAGCCACAAACATGAATGGTTTAGTTGGGATGAAGAATTAATAGAAAAATATATGCTTAGATACTGGAAATTTTCATTTTCTTTTACTATTAAAGAAGCTGATTTCATGCATCTGATTGTCATCTTGGCATGTTTTTTTAACCAAAATGGGTTCACTGTGAACTAAGGATGCTGTATGTATACCAAAATCCTCCAAATCTGTACAAGAATTGGGCTGAACAAACCTTGTGGAGGTTTGTTTTGGAGCCACAAACATGAATGGTTTAGTTGGGATGAAGAATTAATAGAGAAAAATATATGCTTAGATACTGGAAATTTTCATTTTCTTTTACTGTTAAAGAAGCTGATTTCATGCATCTGATTGCCATCTTGGCATGTTTTTTTTAACAAAATGGGTTCACTGTGAACTAAGGATGCTGTATGTATACCAAAATCGTCCAAATCTGTACAAGAATTGGGTTGAACAAACCTTGTGGAGGTTTCTTTTGGAGCCACAAACATCATGATTTAGTTGGGATGAAGAATTAATAGAGAAAAATATATGCTTAGATACTGAAAATTATCATTTTTCTTTTACTGTTAAAGAAGCTGATTTCATGCATCTGATTGTCATTTTGGCATGTTTTTTACCAAAATCCTCCAAATCTGTACAAGAATTGGGCTGAACAAACCTTGTGCAGGTTTCTTTTGGCGCTACAAACATCAATGATTTAGTTGGGATAAAGAATTAATAGAGAAACATATTAGTAGCCATATTAGTTTCTTTTGTTTAGTATTATTATTATTATTATTATTATTATTATTATTATTATTATTATGAGATAAGTAAGTGATTATTAGTAGCCATGAACAGAATAGTTCATGAGTCATCAGATCTTCTTGTTACCGTATTTACAGCACGACACCCTCATTATTCGTCCGATTTCTCTTCCTCAGCAAATACCCTTTACCATCATCATCTCCTTGAACGAAAAGCCAAATACAGGGGAGACTATAGTCGAATTGATATTACACTCGAATACAGGGTGTGCGATAAAATACCACTAAGGTGGTTGTGATAATTTCCACAAAAGGTAGTTTAGGGTTATGTGAATAGAGTAGATTGTGTTAAGATTTAATTTTTTTTTTGTATATTTTTTGGAACCACAATTTCTTTATTTTACAGTTAATTGTTATATCGTTTATTTATTTGCAGCTAGGGATAGTTTTCAAAAAGGTGAAATTAAATATACAAAATGCCTTTTACTGTTATTACTATTTAATATATCAAATTTTAATTTCAGATTGTGTGCTATTGTTATAATGGATAGAAGTTGGATTAGTAAACCACGATTATCCAAGGAGTACCGTGATGGTATTAAAGATTTTATTATCTTTGCCAAACGATATTCCCATGATCCCAACCTAATCCTTTGTCCATGCCTCCGGTGTACAAATTGTAATTTGAGGACATGTGACGTAGTACATACACACTTGGTTGTCAACGGTTTTCTTCAAGGGTACACAAGGTGGTTTTGTCATGGAGAGGATCATACGTCAGCTCATGTTCGTCCGGTTGTATTAGAAAATGAAGATGAGCCCTTAGTGAACGAAGACTTAAGCGTTTCCGATGAGATGCATGCTTTGTTGCAAGATGCCATGGGGATTCATAATGTTCCTTTCCACACCAATAACCCAACAACCCAAGTTCACAATGAGTCAACAGAAACATCACACATTGGTGGTGGGGTGGACGAGGAAATGCCTGACCCCGCCCCTGAAAATAATAAGCAGCAAGAATCCTTCGCTAAGTTACTTGAAGATGCTAGTACTCCGTTGTACCGCGATTGCACCAAATTCTCTAAATTCTCATTCATTGTCAGACTATTTCAGATTAAATGTTTAAACGGGTGGTCTGCTAAGTCCTTCACTATGCTACTTGAATTGTTGAATGAAGCATTTCCTGAAATCTGTATTCCAAACTCAGCCTATAAAATCAAAAAATTCCTAAGTTCTTTCGATCTAGGGTATGAGAAGATAGCAGCATGTCCAAATGACTGTATGCTTTTCACGAGAGGTAAGGAAAGTCTGGAGAATTGCGAAGTGTGTGGTTTTTCGAAATGGATAGAAAGACCAAATCAAGACGAGGGAGCCAGTGGATCTACTAAGCGAAGTAGGAAAAAGAAGCCTGCCAAAATACTGCGTTACTTTCCTCTGATTTCTAGGCTACAAAGGTTGTTTATGTCTACGAAAACTTCTTCTGATATGAAATGGCATGCTGAAGGTCGCACTAATGATGGAATTCTTAGACATCCTGCTGATTCTCAATCTTGGAAAAAATTTGATGAAAGATATCCTGATTTTGCGGAAGATCCTCGGAATGTGAGACTTGGACTAGCTAGTGATGGTTTCAACCCTTTCAGGCAAATGAGTAGTACATACAGCATATGGCCGGTTGTGTTAATACCATACAATTTGCCGCCTTGGAAATGCATGATGCAGTCCTCATTTATTTTGTCCATGATAGTTCCTGGACCGAAAGGTCCTGAAAATGATATAGATGTGTACCTACAACCGTTAATAAATGAACTTCAGAAATTGTGGGTGGGTGTTCCAACCTATGATGCTGTGGCTAAAGAAACATTTTCTCTTCGGGCCGTGTTGTCTTGTACAATCAATGATTTTCCAGCAAATGCAAATTTATCTGGATATAGTACTAAAGGACGTTATGCATGTCCATGTTGTGCTGACCAAACTAGTTCAAGGTGGTTGTACAATGGCAGAAAGTTTTACTATATGGGTCATAAGAGATGGTTGCCTGACACACATATATTTCGGGCAGAGACAGCGACATTTGATGGTACCGACGAGTGGGAACATGCTCTTGGATCTTCTTCTGGTTCAGATATTTTGAAGCGGGTAGATAGTCATCAATTCAAATATGGAAAAGAACTAGAAGTCAGGACAAAGGGCAAGAAAAGGGCAAGGCCGGTGCAAGGTGAGGAGACCGATCTATGTGGCGAAGATGAGAATCAAAACATGACGAGTTTAGGTGCATGGAAGAAGAAGAGTATTTTCTTCAAGTTGTCGTATTGGAAATTCAACTTATTGCGACATAATTTAGATGTGATGCATATCGGAAAAAATATTGGTGAAAATTGTATAGGAACAGTTATGGGAGATGACCGGAAGACAAAGGACAATCTCAAGAGCCGACTTGATTTGAAGTCAATGGGAATCCGACATGAGTTGCACCCAGAAGAATTACCGAATGGGAAAGTACTCATACCTCCTGCAATCTATTCAATGTCAAAATCGGGGTTGGAATTGTTTTGCAAAGTACTACTAGAACTTAAAGTTCCTGATGGCTATTCTTCTAACATAGCAAGATGTGTCAACTTTAAAGAGAAGAGGCTTCAAGGTCTAAAGTGTAATATTCCGGACGGATATTATATTGTATAAATTATTATTTTTAAAGCAAAATATTTTAAATGGGAATTTCTTGGTTTTGCACATGAAAAGTTACCTGGACCTATATACTGGTAAGTATATACAGGTATTGTATCAGTTTTGTGCACTTGTACAAAATCCTGAAAAACGCATTTTTGAGAAAAATGTCTGGAAAATCCCGGGCAGACACCGAAAATTATTATTTTATTATTATTTTACTTTTATTACCCAGAATGAAATATTTTTGGTAGATATCACCCGGTTTTGTGGATGAACGTTATCTGGGTGTATATACCAGTCTGTATACATCTGTATTGTATCAAATTGGTACTGGAATCTTCCGGGCTGATAATAAAATTTATTTTATTATTATTTTCAGAATTTAATTATTTTTGTACAGATTGTTCGTTTTCATGAATGAAAAATATCTGTATAATCAGATACACGTACGAAATCGAACTGTGTCGATTTCGGGCGTTTAAACAAATCATGTAGTATGTGATTTTGGTAAATTATATTTTATTTTAGATCCATCATGATGAGATGGAGGGCTAGGATGGATTAGGACTTGATTGTAAAGATTATTTGCAAAAGAAACATGAATTGTTTCCAACCATAAGAGTTAGACAAGTGGCACTCTTTCTACCCACACAACCCTTCACCCATCTCTTATATAAACCCCCCCCCCCCTCTCCACAAGTGGCCGGCCACCCCTCCCCTTTCCCATCTCCATTCTCATTTTCTTCATTCTTCTCCATCTCTTTCTCACCTCATTCTCCATTTCCTTCTACTTCTACTTCTTACTAGTTTTAAATTTTAGAAAGAAAAGGGAAGAAAAAGAAAGAGAGAAAGAGAGATTTAGATAGGTTCTATTCCATGGAATTCTTGAAGAGTTCTCCATAGAAGCAAGGAAGGAGATGGTTTGCTAGCTAGTCCTTCCTACATAGAAAAATCAAGGTGGGGGTTTCTCTACCTTTTTGTATGTTAATTTTTATCCTATTTTGCTCTCTACTTATGGTTATATGTGTGTATATATGTTGTATGATGATTGAAACAACTTGGACTAATTATTGAGCATTTTTTAGTCGTGATTTCGATCACAAGGATCCCATGGAAAGATTGAATGGAGGAAATTAATTTAAAACACATAAAGATTGGATCTTTAGCCTTGCTACTATTATTGTTGTTATTATGGTTAAATTTTGACTACTTGGACTAAAGAAATAAGCATAAGAATGGTTGTTTATAAAAAGAGATTTCATATAAGGAAAGTTGGAAGAATGGAACTCACAAAGAACCCATAAAGATGAGACTTTGAACTTGTTATGTTTATGTTTGTTTCATTAGTTACCTTGTTAAACACAAATTAAACAACTTGGACTAACTACTATGTTCGTATAAGTTAGTAAGGTAAGAATGGTTACATACCCATTTTGGGGGTTGTAGGACTTTTACATGTTAATTTTAAGAGATAGTATTTTTGTTGTATGTTGTTTTCCAACCTAATAAAGATCATGTCCTTACTAACTTTTGTTCATAAAAAGGGAGTTTTCTTGATGTAGAAATTGTGGGATTGAAGGAAGGTAAGTTTATTTTTATAACTCAATAAGAGTTGATTATCGTTTATGTTGGAACATGTAATTTGGTAAATTAGTCATTGTAATAAATGGGACATGTAATCCCTAAAGGAAATAAGTTTTGTAATAAGTAGTTAACTTACCATGCTTGAGTTAGTAAGTAAGATTACCATGCTTGAGATGTATTAGATCATGCTTGAGTTGGTGACTATGTCAAAAAGAACCCATTCATGCTATGTGACATTCTAGTAGCTTATCATGCTTGAGTTAGTAAGTAGGACTACCATGCTTGAGTTGTGTTAAATCATGCTTGAGTTGTTGTCTATGTCAAAAAGAACCCATTCATGCTATGTGACATTCTAGTAGCTTATCATGCTTGAGTTAGTAAGTAGGACTACCATGCTTGAGTTGTGTTAAATCATGCTTGCGTTGTTGTCTATGTCAAAAAGGAACCCATTCATGCTATGTGACCTTCTAGTTAACTCATCATGTTTGAGTTGGTATGTAGGACTACCATGCTTGAGTAATATTAGATCATGCTTGAGTTTGTGTGCTATGTCAAAAAGAGAACTACCATGCTAAAGATTTGTTGTAGTTAATGATTCTAAGAGATGAACCAATGCTCCATGGTTGTTCTAGCCAACTCTTAAAAGAGAAACCCATGAAACTAGCTCCATGATGGTTCTAGCTAATTTAATAAGAACCCATTCACATAGGTTCTATGTGATTCTAGCTCAACTTGAGAAAGAACTCATGAATCTAGTGTATGTAGTTCTAGTTCAATTAGGGCAAAAAGAACCCATGAGTTCTAGTAGTGTGAGGTTCTAATTAAAGTTGGAGCCTATCATGAGAACATTCTTCATCTTCCTTGTATGAGAAATTAATGGATTGAGAAAGTTACTAGTGAGGATAGCTCGGTAAAAGCTCGTCTAGGGTCTTGTAGCTACCCTAGGGGTCATTGATCACCAAGACTCGCATCTTACCGCCTTGGGAACTAGGATAAAATCTCACCTTGGGCACCGACGGATCTAACTGGTGTGGGTTGATCACGGGCCGAGGGTGTTGACGAGATCCAAGTTAGGGGTGGTGATGAATAAGGGAGATCTCGTCGCTAATGTCTTGGATCAATAGGCCATAGGGTGGGACCATGATGAAATCAAGAATTTCTTAGTTAAAGTCTCATAGTTCGTTAGGGTTAGTGACATTGTTAGGTTAGTAACGCATAAAGATCATTACTTAACCATTTAGCCAGAAGGAGAGGAGTTTGGCAGTAGGGGGCACCTTACGACCAACTCGTCCTTCGGGCCGACCTTAGGTGGTGTTACTGGGTTGTACCTTCCTGTCAAAGGGATACGTACGATGCCTTCTCACGAGTTGGGAGCACGGGATGCGTATCGCACACTGTTAATTCCTGAAGTGCCATGATAAGGCGAGCAGAGCTAGGGGGATGGACCCCGGAACTTTGTCGGGTCCTTGGCCAGAGGGAAGTGAACAGGCCATAGATAGCGGTCTATGAGTTATGGGCTCGGAAGACCCTGTGTTCGTCTGGTTTTGAGTGAGGTCCGGTGTACCGGGTAGTAGTGGCAAACATAGACACCATGAGCCTACTGCAATGGTGGGACTTGACCACATGTGCAACCTCATCAGTCATGTAGTATCTGTCAGGAACAGGTTGTGTACAATTAGAAACTCATAACGCGGGTTCAAATCCCTATATTTGGAGAAACGGCTTGAGATGGGCGTATGTAGTATGGGATGCATACTGTTCCGGAGACTTGCTTGCATTAGAATAGGAGCATCCTAGATAAGTTGACATTGCATTAGATTCTAGTCATCGCACTCACGAACACTTAAACTACACTGACATATTTTACCATGTTTTATATGTTTGTTTTTGGAGATTCGCTGCTATATGATCAGCCCTTAAGCGTCAGTGAATACTGACGTCCCCACTTCAATAGGTACCGCAGTATAGAAGTACAGGTATTGGACCGCAGTCGTGGATACAAGGATCACCAACCGGGAGGACTCCAGTAAAGGCATGGCTACCAATGAAGTGCCTGATATTGTCATCTTTCATTCTTATATACTCTGTTGTAATGTGGAATCAATGGAACCACTCGGTCTGTAATATTGTAGTAGTAAAAAGTTTTAAAATTCTCCACAAATCTGTGTATTGAGACTAATTGAATGTAAAGGTCCTGGCTCATGTCTCGAATTCTTCAGACAGGAAGTTCGGGGCGTTACATAAAGTCACACGACTACCACATCCTAATGCAGGATCTCCTTCCTGTGTCCCGAAGGTCTTCAATGTGTGAGCAAGTCACTACTGTCCTGAAAGATCTTTGTAGCATATATAAAGGTATTTGCTCAAGAATGCTTCGTGTTGAAGATATTGACCAATTGGAGCAGCGGGCGGCATTGACACTTAGTAAAATGGAGATGATATTTCCTCCATCGTTCTTCACTATAATAATTGACTTGATAATCCACCTTGCTGGTGAAGCCAGAATCGGTGATCCTGTTCACTATCGGTGGATGTACCCCATTGAGAGGTAAAAGAATTCATTCATCTTACAAAATTGAATTTTCAAAAGCTCATTTCTTTTAATCCCCTAATCCGCTCTAATTCATTAATTGTACATGTTCAGATACCTATACCGGCTAAAGAGTTATGTTAAAAATAGAGCATATCCTGAAGGGTCAATAGCTCAGGGATATCTATCAGAGGAGTGTTCAAATTTTTGTTCCAGGTATTTGCCGGGTGTAGAGACATCTTTGAGTAGACCACGTAGAAATCCAGACATTTCCAACCTTGATGGTGCTCAATATCTTTTTGATACCGCTGGCACTACTGTTGGTAAAGTTGATGCATTTGAGCTAGATAACTTAACATGGAAACAGGCACATCGATATGCGCTAGACCACCATGCATCAGTGGAACCATTTCGAAAGTAAGTTGCTTTTGAATTTAAATCGAATATAGTGAAAACCGCGGAGTTCGATATTAACTTACTTTTGTTATTCCTTATTTCAATTGCTTAT
This sequence comes from Hemerocallis citrina, assembly GCA_017893485.1. Lineage (NCBI taxonomy): Eukaryota > Viridiplantae > Streptophyta > Magnoliopsida > Asparagales > Asphodelaceae > Hemerocallis > Hemerocallis citrina. The sequence continues at coordinate 239,293,527 of CM030365.1, read as the reverse complement.
TTTTTAGCGAATTTGTCCGGGACATCAAATGAAGGGCTAGACCAAGAAGACTACCACCATGTGAACAAAACAAGTTGATGAATGAAAAATTTCATAAGTGGTTTGAATCTCATGTAGGTGAATTACAGTTATGCAAGTTAATCTTCATTATATCTACATTTTCTATGGTGCTGATACGATTTGTGCAAAATTAATAGGTACATTCTTTGGGTCCTGAAGGTGTGTCATCTGAAATACAAGTACTTGCCAAAGGTCCCTATAAGATGGTCAAAAGATACGGAGGATACATATTCAATGGTTTTAGATTTCGTACTAAGGATCGTGAATGTAATTTGAAGTCTCAAAATAGTGGAATGGTAGTGACGTCTAAGACTAGAAGTTATGCTTCCAAATCGGACACGAGGCCTGTAGATGGAGATCTCGACTACTATGGAGTGCTCACGGATATCATTGAGTTGAATTATTTTGGTCATTTCCGTGTTGTCTTATTTCGTGGGGATTGGGCTGAGTTTGATAGGAATTTTGCTAACAACAAGGATAAGTTAGGCTTCACAGTTGTAAACTTCTCAAAATTGATTCACATCAGTACACACATTAGCCATGAGCCATTTGTGTTTCCATCCCAAGTGCAACAAGTGTTCTACATTGAAGATCCAACTCTGCCAAAATCATATGTGGCTCTCGTTATGCAACCAAGAGATGTATTCCAACTGGGCGATACTTCAAAAGATGAAGACGGTGAAGTTATGAACAATTACATTGCTTCTGAGTTTCCTATGTTTGATGTAAACACAACCGACGGTGGAATTTACAGGACTTGGCTTCGCAAGGATGGAGAAGAGGGCAATGTATTGGAAGATATCGTATTGTAGTTTACTTGATTTTCAATCTCAATATTATATGTCTGTAATTTTCGTGTCTTAAATCTTGTTGTAATATTATGTCTGTAATTCCGAACATGTTGAATGTGAATTTAATACACCAGTTTAATTATCTTTCTATTTTCTACTGCTTGGGGTTATTTACATTAAACTATGCTTAGTGTCATTTGAATCAAACTATCATTGTAATTGAATTTGTTACAAATCTCATTTTTTAAATTTTTTTATAATTATGTTGGTTTGTTAATCCTACTAAAGTACAAATTTTATGATAGTTATTATAAACATGTTATTAATTAAATTTGCATCTCTAATGAAGTTATTGAATCCTTGACAGGTACAACATGCCAAGGCGTGGAAAAAGGCACAAGTTGCACTCCTACAAGAACAAATGGCCCATTTAATAGTTACTGTTATCCCAAGTCCCACCCTCGGTAAGTCTTTAAATTGGTATTTTTAAAGAGATTATGGTCTTGAATGCATGAAAGACACGTATTAGTGTTTGTGAGTCTGCATTGTGGCTGTCGTCTATAAGCATTTCGTCTATATTTCTTAAGTGGGCTGTGATTAGAAAGAAAGGGCTGGAGTGGAGATCTGGAAACCCAAATAGAGATATCTCGTTTATTATAATCTATACTTATTGTTGGACCAACCCCCTCTTGCTGTTGTTGCTGATGTCTCTTTGTGTGCGTGTGTTGAAGAGAAAGAAGGGATGAGAGAGAGTTGAGGAAAATGCCGCTATGTTAGCCTGGTGTATCCTCATTCTCTACCATTCCTCTTTCTGGCTCCATATATGGCTTCTATATTAAATTGGTTTCCTTCCACGATGACAGTCCGTAATACTACACTTGATATGAGCCCTGTTCATAGCTGCACCCTACTGCATACTCACAAACAACTAATACATGTCGTTCATGCATTGTATGAACAACCCCACTTTGGCATATAACATGCTTAGATGATATTGTATGACCTGCAAACAAGGTTTGTTCAGCCGTGTTGTTGTACTGATTTGGAGGATTTTGGTATGCATACAGCATCCTTAGTTGACAGTGAACCCATTTTGGTTAAAAATCATGCCAAAGATGGCAATCAGATGTATGAAATCAGCTTCTTTAACAGTAACTGAAAATGAAAATTTCCAGTATCTAAGCATATATGTTTCTCTATTAATTCTTCATCCCAACTAAATCATTGATGTTTCTGGCTCCAAAAGAAATCTGCACAAGGTTTGTTCTTCCCAATTCTTGTACAGATTTTGGGAATTATGTATGTTTTTAGATCCAGGATCACAAATTTTGAGGGCGAACTGTGATTGGATTGTTTAGTGACTGTGAACAATTGTTCTTAATTGGGCTGTGATTAGAAAGAGACGAGTTGGAGTGGAGATCTGGAAACCCATATAGAGACATCTTGTTCATAATAATTTATTATTATTATTGTTCTTGTCGCTCTTGCTGTTGTTGCTGATGTCTCTTTGTGTTCGTGTGCTGAAGGGAAAGAAGGGATGAGAGAGAGATGAGGAAAATGCCGCTATGTTAGCCTGGTGTATCCTCATTCTCTACCATTCCTCTTTCTGGCTTCTATATTTGGTTTTCTTCCACGATGACAGTTCCTTAGAACAACACTTGATATGAGCCCTATTCTTATTTTTCTTCAATGAAGAATTGATCTATGACTACAATCTCCATTCAAAGCCCAATCAAAATTTGTCATCATGAATCTGAAATCTTCTTTGGAGCCACAAACATCATGAATTAGTTGGGATGAAGAATTAGTAGAGAAACATATATGCTTAGATACTGGAAATTTTCATTTATAGTTACTGTTAAAGAAGCTGATTGCCATCTTTGGCATGATTTTTTAACAAAAAATGGGTTCACTTCCAAACTAAGGAAGTTGTATGAATTTTCATTTTCTTTTACTGCTAAAGTTGCTTATTTCATGCATCTGATTGTCATCTTGGCATGTTTTTTTGACCAAAATGGGTTCACTGAGAACTGAGGATGCGAGCTGTATGCCAAAATCCTCCAGATCTGTACAACAATTGGGTCATGATTTAGTTGGGCTGAAGAATTAGTAGAGAAACATATATGCTCAGATAATGGAAATTTTCATTTTCAGATACTGTTAAAGAAGCTGATTGTCATCTTTCGCATGATTTTTTAACAAAAAATGGGTTCACTCCCAAACTAAGGATGCTGTATGAATTTTCATTTTCTTTTACTGTTAAAGAAGCTTATTTCATGCATCTGATTGTCATCTTGGCATGTTTTTTTGACCAAAATGGGTTCACTGTGAACTGAGGATGCTAGCCGTATGCCAAAATCCTCCGGATCTGTACAACAATTGGGTCATGATTTAGTTGGGCTGAAGAATTAGTAGAGAAACATATATGCTCAGATAATGGAAATTTTCATTTTCAGATACTGTTAAAGAAACTGATTGTCATCTTTGGCATGATTTTTTAACAAAAAATGGGTTCACTTCCAAACTAAGGATGTTGTATGAATTTTCATTTTCTTTTACTGCTAAAGAAGCTTATTTCATGCATCTTATTGTCATCTTGGCATGTTTTTTTGACCAAAATGGGTTCACTGAGAACTGAGGATGCTAGCTGTATGCCAAAATCCTCCGGATCTGTACAACAATTGGGTCATGATTTAGTTGGGCTGAAGAATTAGTAGAGAAACATATATGCTCAGATAATGGAAATTTTCATTTTCAGATACTGTTAAAGAAGCTGATTGTCATCTTTGGCATGTTTTAACAAAAAATGGGTTCACTTCCAAACTAAGGATGATGTATGAATTTTCATTTTCTTTTACTGTTAAAGAAGCTTATTTCATGCATCTGATTGTCATCTTGGCATGTTTTTTTGACCAAAGTGGGTTCACTGTGAACTGAGGATGCTAGCTGTATGCCAAAATCCTCCGGATCTGTACAACAATTGGGTCATGATTTAGTTGGGCTGAAGAATTAGTAGAGAAACATATATGCTCAGATAATGGAAATTTTCATTTTCAGACACTGTTAAAGAAGCTGATTGTCATCTTTCGCATGATTTTTTAACAAAAAATGGGTTCACTCCCAAACTAAGGATGCTGTATGAATTTTCATTTTCTTTTACTGTTAAAGAAGCTTATTTCATGCATCTGATTGTCATCTTGGCATGTTTTTTTGACCAAAATGGGTTCATTGTGAACTGAGGATGCTAGCTGTATGCCAAAATCCTCCGGATATGTACAACAATTGGGTCATGATTTAGTTGGGCTGAAGAATTAGTAGAGAAACATATATGCTCAGATAATGAACATTTTCATTTTCAGATACTGTTAAAGAAGCTGATTGTCATCTTTGGCATGATTTTTTAACAAAAAATGGGTTCATTTCCAAACTAAGGATGCTGTATGAATTTTCATTTTCTTTTACTGTTAAAGAAGCTTATTTCATGCATCTGATTGTCATCTTGGCATGTTTTTTTGACCAAAATGGGTTCACTGAAAACTGAGGATGCTAGCTGTATGCCAAAATCCTCCGGATCTGTACAACAATTGGGTCATGATTTAGTTGGGCTGAAGAATTAGTAGAGAAACATATATGCTCAGATAATGGAAATTTTCATTTTCAGATACTGTTAAAGAAGCTGATTGTCATCTTTGGCATGATTTTTTAACAAAAAATGGGTTCACTTCCAAACTAAGGATGCTGTACGAATTTTCATTTTCTTTTACTGTTAAAGAAGCTTATTTCATGCATCTGATTGTCATCTTGGCATGTTTTTTTGACCAAAATGGGTTCACTGTGAACTGAGGATGCTAGCTGTATGCCAAAATCCTCCGGATCTGTACAACAATTGGGTCATGATTTAGTTGGGCTGAAGAATTAGTAGAGAAACATATATGTTCAGATAATGGAAATTTTCATTTTCAGATACTGTTAAAGAAGCTGATTGTCATCTTTGGCATGATTTTTTAACAAAAATGGGTTCACTTCCAAACTAAGGATGCTGTATGAATTTTCATTTTCTTTTACTGTTAAAGAAGCTTATTTCATGCATCTGATTGTCATCTTGGCATGTTTTTTTGACCAAAATGGGTTCACTGTGAACTGAGGATGCTAGCTGTATGCCAAAATCCTCCGGATCTGTATAACAATTGGGTCATGATTTAGTTGGGCTGAAGAATTAGTAGTGAAACATATATGCTCAGATAATGGAAATTTTCATTTTCAGATACTGTTAAAGAACCTGATTGCCATCTTTGGCATGATTTTTTAACAAAAATGGGTTCACTTCCAAACTAAGTATGTTGTATGTATACCAAAATCCTCCAAAACTGGGTTTTTTTTTACCAAAATGGGTTCACTTTGAACTAAGGATGCTAGCTGTACGTATACCAAAAATCTCCAAATCTGTACAAGAATTGGGCTGAACAAACCTTGTGGGGGTTTCTTTTGGAGCCACAAACATCAATGATTTAGTTGGGATGAAGAATTAATAGAGAAACATATATGCTTAGATGCCGCTATGTTATTATTTTTCTTTTACTGTTAAAGAAGCTGAATTCATGCATCTGAAGATTTAAGATCCAGAATGGCAAATTTTGATTGGGCTGTGATTGGATTGTTTAGTGGCTGTTGTCTATGTTCTTAATTGGGCTGTGATTAGAGAGAGAGGGCACGAGTGGAGATCTAGAAACCCATATAGAGACATCTCGTTTATAATAATTTATTATTATTGTTGTTCTTGTCGCTCTTGCTGTTGTTGTTGATGTCTCTTTGTGTTCGTGTGCTGAAGGGAAAGAAGGGATGAGAGAGAGAGATGAGAAAAATGCCGCTATGTTAGCCTGGTGTATCCAAAGTCTCTACCATTCCTCTTTCTATTTCCATTTCTGGCTTCTATATTTGGTTTCCTTCCACGATGACAGTTCCCTAAAAATACACTTGATATGAGCCCTTTCTTATTTTTCTTATTTTTCTTATATTTGGTTTCCTTCCACGATGACAGTTTCATGGATTGTCTGAACAATCCATGAAAGACATGCTTAGATACTGAATTTTCATTTGTTTTACTGTTTTAGATAGTGGATATTCCCAATCAGAGGAGAATATAAAGGTTTCAAGTTAGATACTGAATTTTTATTTGTTTTGTTGTTTTAGATATATTTAAAAACAAAATTAAGTACTAGATTTTTAGCATTGCAATGTAATTATTTTACCTCTCTATATATCATTAACAATTCCATTTGCAATTGGCACTTTGATCTTATAATTTAAGATACAGGTAGATCTTTTTGCAAGTTCAAAAAATATGTATATTCTGTATTGTGGTCTACTGTTGAATTAAATTATTGATTTTTTTTCACAGAGCGGTCGCCCAGATGAAGGAAATTCTGATGATCAGAACTGAAGCTACTCGAGGGGTATGAATCTATAGTCGGCCTAGTCTGGTTGTTGTTCTTATGTCCTCCTTGCTGTTGTTATGTCTTGTATTGTTGTCAGACTGATTTGTTGGGATATTTGGGATGTTCGTCACTATATTAATTTGTTAATTATGATACTGTTAATTTTGCGGTGAATTTGGACGATGATATGACACGTGTGAAACTTTATTATCTTTAATTATTCTTGTGTTTCGTTGTGATTTGCGCATTAATATGCAACGAAATTGGTTGAATCAGTTGTGAATTAGTTTATAGGTTTTATAAATGAAACTGTGAATTGAAATCGAACGGAAAACTAGAGCACGAAAAACAAACGGGCATAGATAGACCGGCGTTTTATAAAACGCCGGTCTATCTAATGAATTAGTTGCAGTGTGCGATAAAGAGGCGTTCCCACACACGCCGGTGTATGCCACCAGCTGTAACGGCACCAAGGAACACCGGCGTTTTATAAAACACCGGTGAACCTAACCACACCGGCATTTTTGGTCACGCCGGTGCTTGTAAGTAGGGAAAACCGGGCACTCATAAATGCACATACACCGGCGGTGTACGACTGCCGGTATACTTTCAATCTACACCGGCGTTTATAGAAACGCCGGTGAATGGATAAATACCGGTGGTTTATGGCCGCCGGTGAATGTATATTGGGGAAAAGAACGGCACTCAGAGACCCCCATACACCGGCGTTCGTTGACCGCCGGTATAGTTGTAATATTTACCGGCGTCCAGTAAAACCGCCGGTGTAGACCCCTACCTTTCCGCGACGCTCGCTTCGGCGGCATTTGGACCAGCGCAATTATAAACGCCGGTGAAGGTTTCACCGGCGTAAAAAAATGCCGACAAAGACGTAAAAAAATGCCGAGAAATCGAGTCTGTTTTGTAGTGCTTTCATGAAACTATATTATTGATAATTGAAACCCTAATTGTTAACTTGAGATTGTTAGAGAACTGAATAGAAATCATGAGCATGATGCTTTCCTTCATATACTTGATGTTTTAACTTATCATGATGTGTTGTATGATGATACTGCATAAAATGGATAAAAAGATTACTTTTACTTGGGTATAAATGCATAACTCTAATTGAGAATTTTTCGTTGAGTAGAAACTTGATTAGTGATTGTTATGATGCTTATATGCATGGATAATTTATTATGGATGATTGTGGATGAATTTAATGGCTATTGGATCTAAGAATTAAGTCTTAGAGTTTTGAGAAAATGGGGTTTAGATTTGGATCTATGCATTATGATCGATTTGGGGATTTCGTGATTTTGTGAAGTTTTGAGAAGTTTTCAATTGAATATGATTGGTTTTAGTACTGAGATTAAATCTAAATATTTCACTATTTCTAATTGATGAGTTTTGAAGTTTTCTTGGCGCACAAACATGTGTACATATATCTTATTTCGTTGTTTTTGAAGAAATTGGGTTTTCGTGTGTTTTGATGGAGTTTTGATTGGATTTCAATTGTTTTGGTTCTGAGATAGTTTTAAACTCTTTACTACTCTTATTGATGGATTTTTGAAGTCTAAACTGATGTTAAAATTCGTATTCGAACATATATGTATATAAGATGTTGTTTTGAAGGATTTTTGGGTAAAACTCCTATTTCGAGATCTTGATATGTTTTGATGTGTTTTAATAACTCCTATATGTTATACAAGTTATAATTAATTATCTCAGAAAATTAGTTCTTCAAATTTGTGATTTTTACAATGTGGAATCGTGTATCGGTTAAAACATGCACAACCTTTAAACTGCAGTCTGGAGGTCGACAGTCGATCGACCAATGTCGACAGTCGACTGTCAGGGTCCCGGCTGAAGTATTTTTTTGAGTCTCGAATTTTCCTGCGGGACAGTCGACTGACTACCTTATACAGTCGAATGTCTCTGCTCTGAATTAATATTTTCTTTAAGTGTTGGATTTTCCTACGGGACAGTCGACTTTCCAGATTATACAGTCGACTGCTACTGCTCTGATTGTGGTTTTCTTGAGTCTTTAGGATTTTTCTGCGGGACAGTCGACTGGCTACAGTATGCGGTCGACTGTCACTGCACTGCTTGAGGTTTTCTTGAGTTTGGGTTTCACGCGGGACAGTCGATTGACTACTTTATGAAGTCGACTGCTACTGATCTGACTGATGTTTTCTTGAGTTTTCTGATGCTTTTTTTGAACAATTATTCTTTCAATATTATATTGTTTTAAAAGATGTTTTGCAATGTATGGAGTTTTAAATGTATTCTTTTGGACCTTATTTGAGTTATACGTGCTTTCAAAGGAATTGATATTTTGTGATATTCTACAACTTAAAAAAAATATGATTTTTAGTTATTTAATAGATTTAATATTTATTTGGGTTCTGAAATTTTGTATAAGATTTGTATTTTTGTTGATTTAAGAGGTTTCTTCATATAATCATTTTGACGGTGGATTCGTGAGATTTATTGAAAGTTTTGGTCTTAATGGATGAGTTGTGAATCTCTAGGAGTTGAGTGGGAGTCCTGTGAACCGGCAGATGAGATTTTGTGGATTTAGACCAGAGGGGTCTTGGGTTTGTTATGTGGAATTAAGTCCGGCAGGATACACTAACTTTATAGAGGAGGAATTTTGTGTTCTTTTAATAATAACCAACCTAAGGAGAGGCACTAGTGAAGATGTGATGGAACTTGGGAGACGTAAGTATATGCTCTGGTCTGTTAGTCAAACGGATGCGTTCCAGGACTGTTTGTTGTTCTGTCTCGAGAGGACATTTGTATGTTCGCGTGTCGAGGGTCTGCAGACCTATTCACGGAGTATGTAGAGTGCATTTGCTTGTCGAGGATTGGCAGGCCTATTCACGGAATGTACCTAGTGTATCTACATGTTGAGAGCCTTGCAAGCCTATTCGTGGGATACACGATTGGGAGGTGATTTTTCGGGTTTTGAGCTATTCTTACATGATGCTTGCGCGTTGAGGGCTGTGGTGCCTATTAACGGAGTATTCTGGATCTTGTTTCCATCACCGTAGTAGGATTCGTTGCATAACGAGGGATCTAATCCTATAAAGTGGAGATCGTTAAGGGCTTACACCGGACCTATGTAGTATGGAATGCATAAAATCCGACAAGTATGCATTAAAGAGTCAGCATGTAGCTATTGTGTTTTCTTGACTTGGTTTTATGCTTGTGTTTTTCCTTTTTTCCTACACTTGACACTTAGGCTAGATTCACTTGATGTTTTTATGTATTACTATTTACTATCTTATATTTCTTGATGTTTTCATGCTTTACTTATTGTTATTTCTCATTTTATTTATTCTTGCTGTTAATACTTGTTGTTGATGACTCTATGCCTTATGTTTTATTTATGTTGTTTTCTTTTTGTGTCACTCACACCGTTATGGCTGATCCCTGTAGTTTTGAGGGTTAGGGTTATCTCTAGTCTCATGTTTTTCAGGTAGGTGCCTATATCTTTGGGATTTGGATGCTTGAGATAGATTTATGTTATAGCTTATGTAAATTGTAAAAGAAAGTGTTGTAAAGAAAAGATTGTAATTTATGGTGTTTTGTATTCTGCTGTGTTTTGTAAACAAGTGATGTAATAAAAGTTGAAATAAAAATTATCTGTGTTTTTGGCTATGTTTACTATTGCAATTGAAGTTGATGCTGGAAATTGTGCCACGTATTTCTGAGATATCATATTGAAAATTTGGGGCGCTACAGACAAATTATTTATAGTATAGTACAACTGCCCACCACAGGCTGCCTCTCAAAAGGTGGTTAACCGGATTGGTGACTCTTGATCATAGGATATTATATTTATAGTTGGTTAATTCATTTGTATTCCCGATGTGGGACTATTCTCAACAACTTTCTCTCTCTTTTCGTGACACAGCAGCTCCCCCAAACCGATGGGCCCCATGCCACGTCAGACAAGACAACAGGTGCTGCCTTCAACTCAAACCGGGTGGGACCCATGCTGCTGACGTCATCACGACATCAGCATCAAACACAACCCGTGCTGCCTTTTCAAACCGTGGGCCCCCCCTCTATATCACATAATTACGATTTATGCCATCCTCCTTTATTATTATTATTATTATTATTATTATTATTATTATTATTATTATTATTATTATTATTATTATATACTATATCTTTTAGAAATTACGGGGTGTTACATCTTCACCTCTATATAACTGCTGCATCCCCAAATCGGAAACCCTAGTTTCCAAATCGGAAAACTCCCAAACCCTGTCTCTTCTTCTCCGTCTCCAACCTCCTCGCATTCGATTAATCCAACCAAACCCCTCTCTAACCTTCTCCTCCTCCCATCTCCATCATAATAAACTAGATTATGGAAAAAAAAACCTTCCCATTCAACATTCTCTTCATTTACTACTGAGATTTGATTGCAAGATAAACAAATAAACTAGATTATGAAAAGTTTCCAAATTGGAGAGTTGAAATGTGGCAACGGTGTTGTAGAGGTTGGAATGTAGTTGATACAAGTGGAGATTGTGCAACGAAGCAGCAGCTTGCTTGGGTACTGTCTACAGCTTCTGATCTCATTACGAGGATGGAAAGATGCAGGAAAGTTCTTAATGGTCCTCTCCTTTTATATATTGTTTCATTTCAGGAGAAAGGCTCTTAAGGTCTTTATATATCTCTCATGATTCATCGCAGTGCATTTTCTACAATTATTTATGATTCATGTTTTTGAGTTTTCACTTGGATTGGCATCAGGTTAGGTCAATGTGCAAGACACTTAAGGAACTTGGTGTGCATAAAGTTAGCTTGCATCCAGGGGCGATAGTAGACCACCAGATCCGTGGGTGATTTTTTACTCTCTGGTGTGCATTTCTTTTTCAACTTCAAAGTTTACATTTTGTAGGAAGAAAGAGGAACAAGAAGAAAAAACCAAAATTTGCTTATATTACTGTGGTCAAAGGCTATAGTTTGATAAATTATCTGATTTAGGAGGAGGCAGAACATGTTGATGCACTAATTTAAGGTCAGATAGATTCAAAATTAAAATAAGTCATGATTTTCTTGCGATGTTTTGAAAAGGACTGTTATAAATCATGTATAAAGAAATTAGGATTATAATGGCTTAGTTGTTCTTGTAACAGTGATGATGTATATCATGTATCTGCAGTAGTGTCATTAAGTATTGTATGTGCATTAGACTGGTTTGTAAACAAGCTGACACCTTATTGTTCTTATCTTCTGGTGCATCATTTAACGTTGTAGCGTGTTCATATTATGAAACATAATGTTACTTGACAAATAAAAGGAGGAGCTTGGAGTGCTTGCTTTTGAAAGGACAAATCATAGCTTAGTGTAAACTCAAAATGTATATGAGCATAGTGCACACTTCAAGCTTGTAATTGTGGTAAATGAAAGTGACTACCACCAGAATTTAAGCAGGATACATTCAAAATGTGTAAGCATATAGTGAACCACAAATCCACTTTCTCTTAATTTCTCACTTGTTACTTTGTTTCAATCAATGATTCCCGGCAAAGCCTAAAATTTAAGATTAAGATATGGTAATATATAAAAGTTATGTTATCTCAATCTTTTATGGTCATTTTTCTACTTGTGGCTTATTTAGGAGCATTATGTCTTGTTCACTGCTCTTTTGACCTCATCCTTTTTTTTGGTGCCGTGGAGATTGAGCCATGCCATTCTCACTTTTATTTTTTTTTTCCTTGCCAGTGAATTAGCATTCGAATCATCTGCACAACTATTCTTAATTTAGATAGAATAATTGTGACAATAATTATATTTTCAATTGAACATTTACCTGTTGCTGACTTGCTGTAGATGCATTATATGCGTATGAAGGAAGGAGGAAGGAAACAACAATAAGACCTTGTTCCAGTGCAGATGTTGGCAGAAAATATGAGAAATGCTCAGATGTTTGCATCTAAGCTTGTAGTTGAAGGTTATGCCATGCCGGATGACTCTCTCATCAACGCTTTACCTACAGCCAATGGGTTAGTATTTGTAATTATAATCCTCGTGTAATACATGATTTATAATGTTTTTCAGGATTGCTACTTTCAGTTCGTTTATTTTTATTAAAAAAAAATGTTAAGTTGTATAATCACATAAGCCTAATCCTGTGGTTTCTCAACATGGCTCTCGCAGCAAGAAGACTAAAACAGTCACGGTTATTTAAAGAGTGTCGAAGGAATAGATGTTGCTGAATTTGAAGTTGCTATATTTCTGAAGTTTCCCTCAATTGAAAACTATATCAGCTTCCTGAAGAAGACTGCTCGTTACTCTATTACTGGGGCTGTGCATTGCTTTTTCTCGACAGAAGATGCACATCTGGCTGCACCTTTGATCAATGTAATTGTGCAATGTGGTCAGACCGTGTCCAAAAGCCTAAGAGACTTTTAGACTGAAACAATTGAGCAAGGTACTTGAAGAAGGCAGTTTAACTTTTGCGTGAATGCCTGATAAATTTTGGCCCATTACAGCATGTACGGTTAGTGTTGAACTTGTTACAATATCATTCTTTTGGTAGTTTATCCTCAATATTGTTTCCAGTTGGATGGTAATCTACACCACTGTATAACTTATTCTGTCTGAATTAATCACATTTTCTTTGGTTTGGATTGCATCAACTATACTTTGTTGTTCAATATTTTGTTCCCATAGTTAATTTTTGGACTACAAGATGTTCCTAATGTATGTGCATGTAACACCTTTGTCGTCGTGTTAGTTTTGTAGAGGAATTTCTTATCACATTCTTACTAGGCTAGTAGTTATTCGTATTAGTTTTTGAAAATTGACAAGTGTCATACATAATAATATAACACTTGAGAGGAATTACCTATGATTATTTTGAAAAGAAAATTATGAATTGGACATAATAATATTGACTATCTAGTGGTAACACCTGGCATCTCCGAACCAAAGCCTCCCCTGGTGTCATTGTTAACTTTTCTCTATTACTGCAATTCTTCCCAAGTGCTGTCTTTTTCAATGATGTCATATCGTCCTGGTGAAAAAGTTAAGAGTCAGATTCAAACCAATGCAAAATAGACAAGTAAGTGCGTACTGTATTCATTTTTATGAGTTGTATATATTTGAAATAAATTTTCATTCACCTCTTTTGTTCTTTTGATTTCTATTATCTACAATTCAGTGATATACATGTCTAAGTACCAGTTAAAAAAAATAAATAGCAAAAACAATATCTTTGATATCCGAATTCATACCTATTATCCGGTAGACCATATCCAATTTGCATCTGTATCCAAAAATTGCATATACAGATATGCTTTTTATTTTCCCAGACATATCTGTATCTGAATCCGAATCCGCCTTTAGAATGCGGATATGAATGTTGGTATAGCCAATATCCGACCCGTATCCTATCCGAAAGCATCCCTAGTCAAATCTAGTATTTCAAGATTGGGAATTGGAGAAGGGAGAGGAAACCATTTAAATTTATAGTAATGCTTCATCCACTACCGATTTCACTACCTTAGGTGGCACATTACTATTGGAGAGTTTCCCCACCTATCGGAATGTATCACCTAAGATAGTAAAGAGAAATGTAGTGAAATAGGTAGTGGATGTAGCATTACTCCTGTAACTATACTCCATCGTGTTGTTTGTTCCATTGTAAATTAAACCTTTCGATAAAATTCGATGTAAATTCAATGACGGAAAGGTAGTAAAGGAAATCAAAACAGTACGAAAAAGAGAGTAAGAGATAATTATGGATGAACAAGCATAGTATTCTTTCACTAATTAAATGCAACTGACCAAATATGTCATTAATATAGAACATCGCAATAACACAACTCCACAATATATAACAATACTTCGCAATCACAGCTTAAAATAAGATACTAATTTCTATGAACAAGTTGCAGGCACTTTGTCTTTCCATATAGACTCTACATTCAACTATCAAACAAGAAATATAAATTTTCTATAATAGTGCACGAATTTTTTTTGGTTTGATTAAGATAAATGATTTCAGTTCAAAATTTGAAAAGAAAGGAGTGGATGGCTACCTCCTATATTTACTCTTTTTTTTGTTTAAAAAAAGAGAGCAGAAAAGTCCAAAAGTGGTGTTAGCAACCCATAGTGTAGATTTTTCTAATTATTAATATCCTCTATCTATCAGACTAATTTGTATTTTTTTTACCGTACTAAGCCACTTTTTTAAACTACTTTTAGAAGGAAGACACTTCCCAAACTATTTCCATGTTTGAGTCATTCGGCCAGCCAGCGGCTATTTTTTTCCCATCAGTGGCCTCTGCTTTTATAAGGCCGCTAATGGGAATGTCAACCACTTCTCTTTTTTTAAATGATTTTTTTTTTTGTTGCCTCTATTCTCATCGGCGACTACAGTTTATATGAAGTCATTGATGAGAATAGCGATCTTGTCTCAATCATGTTGGGACACCTGATCATTCTAGATATCGAAAAAAAAAAACAAAAAACAAAAAATAATAATATTAAGGTCGATGTTCCCATTAACGACCATAATATATTAATTTTTTTTTCCAAGAAAAAAATTATATTAAGGCCACGGCTAGGAACAACGATCTTACTATATATATATACTAGGTTTGCCCGTTGACACGTGCCTACGGCACGTCTTCGGAACGGTACAACCTATTTGATCATATAAAATAGTTTCGGAGTTCCAGCAAATTAATTGAAGTAGCAAACATATTATATGAGAAACTTTTGGGGCTTCAGTAAAAAACATATTATTTGATTTTTTTTGGATTATTTTAAAATTTTAAATTTTTAAATTTTTTTAGTATTTTAATTTTTAAAACTTTTTTAAAATTTTTATTTTCTTAATTTTTCGAATAGAAGAGGGAGGAAAAGAGAAAGGGGAAAAAAAATAATTAAATAAATGTAGGAGTTGTTTTGGGTGGGGGATTTGAATTTGAGTTTTGAGGAAAAACTTTTGAGAGGAAAAAATATGTTTTGTGAGGTTAGATCTGTGCCTTTGATTTTTGGGAGGATTGAAGGAGAACCACTTGATAGCTTTCTTTGTAATTTATTATATAGATATATAATGCCAGAAAGTAATAACTATTTGGAATGACCAAAGATATCAATATGATTGAGATAATGTCGCTATTCCTAACAGTGATGAGAATAGCGGCAACCAAAAAATTTCAATTTTTTTTATAGATTCGACCGCTATTTCTCATTAGAGACCTGAGAAAGGCTGACACCATTAATAGGAATAGTAACTGTTGCTGATGTGGCAACGACATGACTCACTCATAGAAATAGTTTGGGAAGAGTCTTAATTCTATAAATAGTTTTAAAAAATGGCTTAGTACAACAAAAAAAAGTTGACTTATTTAACATAACAATCTGTTTTAATAAAAAAACTGCTTATGTTAAAAAAAAAGTTTTTCTCTCTAGAAAATCTAGAGAGAGAAGCTCCCAAAAAAAATCCTAAAAAGGGACAGAGAGAGAGAAGCATCGATCGGGGAGGGGAGGACTCCCTCGCCATCTCCCTCTCTTCCTCCTCTTCCCCCCCCCCCCCCAACCCCACCATCGGAGCGGATTTGAGGTCGTCGGAGCATTCGACTAGGGTTTTTCGAGAGTTAGTTTTGAGAGGCGGTCGGCGCGGCGTGGAAGAGCGATGTCAAGTTGGGTGCTGCAACGTTGAGAGAAGTGGAGACGGCACCGATGTGGTTTTGGAGCCTGCTGTCGGCTGGATGTGCTGTCATCGAGTGGGTTGTTGCCGGAGCTAGATGTTACAGGCACCAGAGTCGGCGTCGTTGTGGCTTTGAGGGCTACTAGCGACGACTTTGAAGGCATTGTGAGATTTGAGGGGTCTACAGGTTGTCGGCGTTGTTGTGGCATTGAAGGCCGACATCGTTGGGGGTCTGAGGGTGTTGTAAAACTGATTGGGCTGTGTGCTCGCTGAGATTGATGGATGTGCTCTCTTCGGGGCTTGGAGGTGTTGGTGACGTGGATCGTCAGGTGCTGACGAGATCGAGGGTTTTGAATTTCAAATTTTCAATTTTGATTTATGGTTTCGAAATTCAATTTTGAATTTGGAGTGTGGATGGGGGGATTTCTAGAATTTTGAATTTCAATTTAGGGTTTTGAAATTCAATTTCTAGTTGAGGAGTGAGAGGAGATTTTTCTGATGTAATTTGAATTTCAGATTAGTTTATTTGAAATTTAAATTACAATAGAAGAGTGATGAGCGCGAACTCGCGCCACATCTGATTGGTACGTAGGAGAACAGGTTGTAGATGCATTCATCTATAAGTTTAGCTAGGGAGGGACTGGTTAATGTTGTAGGCTTGCTGTGTAATTATTTTCCGTTGTTCCATTGAGGAACTGATCATCTTGCGTCCAATTTCTTCAGCTGAATTATTATTAAAAAAAATTAGTCAGGCGCAAAATAATGTTGTGTCCGACACATTTTTAAAAAAAATTGATTGATCGGACGCAAGATGATCTTGCGTCCGACCTGTTTATATATATATATATATATATATGTATAATGCTAATATGAGATAGTGAGATGGGTGAGATGAAAATATTTTTTTTGAGAGAGGAGCGATTTGAGTCATCCGAATCTCAATCACACCGTTCACATCACTCTACATGTCCTCTAGATGGTGTGTACAAAATTTCAAGCGATTGGGAGAACTGTAGCCTATGCATCAAAACGTTCAACACGTCATGAAGATAGTACGAAATACATATATATGTATTTATTTGAACGTCTTGATGCATAGGCTACAGGTCTCTGAATTGCTTGAAATTTGGCACACTTCATCTTGATGACATTTAGAGTGATGTGAACGGTGTGATCGAGATTCAGATAACTCAAATAGCTTATCTCTTCAAAAATATCTTCATCTCACCCATCTCACCATCTCATAATAGCATGACTCTCTCTATCTCTCTCTCTATATATATCTTTCAAACGCAAGATCATCTTGCGTCCGAGACAATGTTTTTAGAACAGACGCAAGTTGAACTTTCGATTCCTATATTTGAAAATTTTTCCTATATATTCTCTCAAATATAGATGACTACTGTTCACTTTTTTCCAAAATTTGGAAATATAGGGAACGACTACAGCGTAGCGTCTCGTTCCCTATATTTTCCAAAATTTTGAAATATAGGGAACGACTACAGATGCTCTAGGACCTCCTTTATATTAACTATGCATTGCACATGTTTGTTGGGTTATATTGTACGTGTGTGTTTGATGACAAACTCTTCCATTAAAATAGTAGAGATATAGTTTCACGAGGTTTAGATTTTTTTTTCCTTTTCTTTTTAGCTGGTTTTTGGACATTGAGTTCAGTTGGAGGTCCCAAATTCTAAGAATCGAAGGAGATGTTAGTACAGCTTATGGTCGGTTGAAGAATTGTGAATATGTTAATAATAAGGCTAAATTTGAAAGGGAAAAAAAACCCTTGAACTATCTTCTTTATGCAGAAAACCTAACTGAACTTTTTTTATGCAGAAAACTACACTCAATTATGGTTGCAAAAAACCCCCTGAAGTATATTTTCAAAAAATCACATCTAACTTTTCTGCTTGTATTAAATAACCTCATTCATCTTTACAAGTTGGTTCAGAAAACATCATGTATCTTTCTCATTATTGTCAAAAAACCTTACTCAACTTTAGCAGAAAGCTCACACCGTCTGAGTGGATTTTTTGTCACTATACTTGAGTGCGGTTTTCTGTACATAAAAAAGTTCATTGAGGTTTCTGCAAAAAGGATATGGTTTAGGCGATTTTTTTCAAATTTAGCCTAATAATAATGATCTCTCACTTTTATGAGAAATATTATTTTTTTGACCGAAAACTTTTATGATAATTATTGCTGTTAAGATTTTCAAGACAGTTTTGTGTTTTAATAGTTTGGTATTCTCTTTTATACGAAGGATTCAATCTCTTTCAGTAGTTGAAATTTGAGGGAGTTCAGTAGTCTCTGTATATGTCCATTTACTTTGAACAGTTAATCCACATCTAAACTTAAATAAGCCTTGAAAACTAGTAGCCAAAAAGTTGAGAGATGAGAAAGGGTGCCTCCAGGAACACTTGCGATCATATCGGGTGGTTATATTTATACAGTGAAACTTTATATAAACGGTCCATATCATTTATTAAGTTTTTACTGTCATAAAATGCGTGTATATACAAAAATTTAAGTCATTTAGAGGTTTCTTTTCTATACATGATGCATCACATGATGCAAATTCCTTAGATTATTGAAAAATCATTCATTTTGCGATAAATTAAAATATATATAAACAAATTTTAAATTACTTGATATTTTATAGACATATATATTATGACATAAAATGTCAAAATGAACAGTGTTGATCGTCAATTGAAAACAGCAATTAAGTAGTTATAAATATTATATAGGAGAAAATTACATACTTATATTGTATAAGTATGATGCTCTCTTTTATCTTTTAATTTTGTAAAGTTGTTGTTGTTGCTGGTTTTTTTTGTTTGTTTTTTTTTTCTGGTTTTTGTTTTTCTTAAGTAGTTTGTAAAGTACTTGAGCAGGTTGATTATTCATGAAAAAAGTTAGAAGCTCGGCCCATGAGCGTGCTACTGGGCTCAACCCATAAGAATGATTATTCAGTTATGGCTTTCTATTCGGGCTGTATAATCAAATAAGCTAGCTAACTATGATAAACTTACAAAAATGCATTAATCTGAATGACAGAATATCACTTTCATATTATATCGTAAACCGTGGCGGATAACGTTAGTTGGGATTTTCTCCTTGACATTCTTATTAACCGTGGTTTTGGTCCTAAATGGATCGCCTGGATCCAATCCAGTCTTTTCGCTGGTACCTCCTTGATTATTATTAATGGATCGGAAGGTCGCAAGTTCAAGTGCAAATGTGGCATTCGTCAGGGAGATCTGATCTCCTCCTTATTATTTTTGCTTGTGGCAGATGTTTTCAGTAAATTACTTCGCAATGCTTGGGAAGCGGGCGTTATCGAAGGTCTTGGAGGTTCGCACAGTTTTCGTGGTGTGTTGAACCTCCAATACGTCGATGACACCATTATCTTCGCGAAACCCAACGGGTGTACCTTACGAAACTTGAAGTTACTTCTTTACATCTTTGAAAAAGCTTCCGGTCTTGCTATAATCTTTCAAAAATCGTCTGTTCTCTGGCTTGGTGGGTCGATTAACCGCCAAGTGGAGATTGCTCAATTCTTTAATTGTGCTTCGGTTTCCTTTCCCATTCAGTACCTGGGTATTCCCCTGGGGTGGGGGAAGCTGCTTAAATCGGACTGGAATCCGATGATCGATAAAATAGAGTCCAGGCTCAATGTTTGGACCGGAAGGCACCTATTCCGTGAAGGTAGATTAGTTCTGGTCAACTCTATTCTTTCTTCAATTTCCCTATATATGATGTCCTTTTTTCTCGTCCCCTCCTGGGTGATTAAGAGGATAGAAAAAATTAGAAAAAATTTCTTTTGGTCAGGAAATGGCCTGTATAAAGCTGGGTCCCACCTTTGTAACTGGAAGTTGATTTGTACGTCTAAGGCTGCTGGTGGATTGGGTGTTATTAATCTCAGACAGCAAAATTTAGCTCTGTTGGGTAAATGGTTGTGGAGATTGTTAGTTTATGATCAGCTACCTTGGGCAAGGATCATTTCTTCCAACTGCTTCTCTCGGAGGAGCATCATGGATTTTTCACCCTCACTGTCCCGTAAGGCCTCCCCATTCTGGAAAGGAGTCTGGAAAGCGGTCTCTCCGTTTAGTTGCGGGCTCTTCCATGAATGTGCTACTGGGTCTAAGACCAAGTTCTGGGTCGACCTGTGGATCGAAAACACGAAGCTGGCTTCATCATTTCCTTCTCTCCACCAGTTGGCTTCCAATCCCTCAGTGACTGTGGCTGATAATCTGGTTATTTTTAATAATCAAAAGTATTGGTCTATCGCTTTCCTCTGCACCCTGCCTAACCACCTTGAAGAGCAACTCCTCCACCTATTTTCGCTTCTAAACCAGTATGCTTGGTTCCTCTTTGATAAAATAGCTTGGCGTTGGACTACCAAGGGGGTATACACGGTGAAGTATTTCTACAATTTCCTGAACTTTGGTGGAGTCTTTTCCAACTTGGCTAAACCGTTATGGAGTACTTTTGCTCCACTTAAATCCAAAATCCTTACTTGGTTAGCGCTCAATAATAAACTACTAACTGTAGACCGTCTCAACAAAATGGATCTTGCTATAGGGCAATTATGTGCGTTCTGTTCAGCAGAACATGAAGATGCCGATCATCTCTTCCTTCTATGCACCTTTATCCGGCCTTTGTGGGCTATTACCGTAGCGGCTTGGCAAGCGCCTTCTGTTTCCGTTGCTTTCTCATCCTGTTGGAAGGCGCATTTGATTAAGAAATTTTTTTGCAGTTCTTGGTTCCTCTCTATTACGACTATAATCTGGGTGGTCTGGTTGGAAAGAAATAAGCAGATCTTTTCCCATTCAGCTTCGTCGTTGACGGCGATGATTGATGATCTTTTATTTTTTACCAATTTATGGGCGTCCACTTTACCGCAGGCTAAAGTGGCATCCTTGCAATTGGGCCGCCTCGAAGAGGCTTACAATCGCTTTCGTTCTTATTTAAATTCTAATTTAAATACTTAGAGTTTCTGTCACACTTTTTTCTCACTGTGTATCTGCTTTCTTCTCCTTGCAGATTTGAGTTGCACCCGCTGCTCATGCTTCTTTCCTCACTGGGTTCATCCTCTACTTGTTTTGGTGGTAGATGTGTGGCTTTCTATTGCTGGTCTGTTATCATTTTGAAGCCGGGGTTGCTATTTTCTTGTCTTTCCTCTGTATGCTTTTGTTATATCATGATCCGATAAGGCCCACCTTACTTCTGCTGGGTCCTTACTCGGTTATTATCAATGTTCTGCTTTAAGTTTAACTTGGTTTGGGAGATGTTATGGATGTTCTTTTCCTCTCTCATTTTGTCTCTCTGTGCTAACTTATTTGTGCTGTGTTTTGTTCCTTGGTCCCATGGTGGTGTGTGGGGGGATGCGATGAGGGATAGGGCAGCGGCCCGCGCGGAGCCCTAGTCAGCTTCTAGCTGCCTAGGCTTGGCAGTTCTGAAGTCTTAACCTTCATGTCTCTCTGCTCTTCTTGTTTATTTTGGATGGTTGAGGTTGGCAGTCAGGTATGCTCTTTGGTGACGGGGCCTGTCTCGGATCGCTAGTGTGGATCTTAGTTCTTGAGTGTATCCTGTTTTGGTGCATAGTCTCTGTCTGTTTTCTGATCCACTTTTAATTATGCCTATCTTTTGTGCGTGGTTATTATTTTCATTCCGTTGTCTTATTCTTTTGCTTGGTATAACGACAACGGGTTTTTTCCATTCCGTTCAGTTTTTTGGGTCGGTAGCTTCCCAGCGTGGTTCATTTTTCGATGATCTGGGACCCTAGCGCCGTGGCGTGGCCATGTTCTGCTTATTTTATCTCTGGTCGTGTGCTGATTTTTATGAGTTTGGGGCTAGTCCCTTTCCTGACTTGGCTAGCTTTGTTGCCGTTAGGCTTCACTATTTTGGAGTTGTTGCAGGTGGTCATTTTGGTCTGTCGCAACCCTTCCGTTCAGCGCCGCTCCAGGTTAGTCTTCGCTGTGATTGTTCAGTTATCCAGGGTATTGGTGTGGCGGTTGGGTTGTTGAGATATTCGCTGGTTTGTGTGTCTCTCGCCGCCTGAGTATTGCATCATACTGCTCCCTTATCAGCTCCTGTCTGGTGCTGCTTGGTGGGAGTTGTTGTCGGTCTCACTGGTGCTTGGTTGGATGGATAAGCTTTGTCTACCATTGTGTTGGTGGCCGTTTTGCTTGTGTGGATCACCGATAATCTTTTTCGAGCGTGTGACTTTATCATATTGTTTATATGTTGATCCTTGTTGATCTCTAGTTTTACCCCTTGTAAAATTGATCGTTGTTTGTTACTATTTATTTTTGATATACTATTATTGTGGCTGGAGTCGTACGCCTCTATCTGTGTTATAAAAAAAAATATTATACCGTAAACAAAGTAAAAGCTTCTTCATTAGCCAAGGAAAAAAAAGTGTAGGCTTCGAATATATGTTTCTTATATCTTTAAAGTGAAGAGGATTTCATTCCTTCAGAGTCACAACAACTTAATAATTCATAAATAGGCTAAACATAACAAAAAGAAAACTCACTCAAATATTGTTCAGTTTAAAAGAATCACACTGAACTTTTTTAATAAAAAAAATTTCCTCAACAATGTTTTCAAGATATGGACGCCTGAGTTTTTTTTTTTAAAAAAAATTATGTTCAAAATAGTCTAAATTAAATTTTCTTTTTTTTTTTAAAAAAAACCCCTTAAACTATGGCCTTTATGCAGAAAACCTCCATAACCTTTTTATAATGCAGAAAACCCCTCTGACTTATTGTTGAAAAAATCCACCATGCCAACGTGAGACTTTCTGCTAAAGTTAAGGGATGTTTTTGACAATAATGAGAAAGATAAAAGATATATGATGTTTTTTGAACCAACTTGCAAAGATGAATGAGATTATCTGATACAAGTACAAAAATTAGATGTGATTTTTTGTTATACTTCAATTCAGGTGGGTTTTTTGCAACAATTATAGTTCAAAGAGGTTTTCTGCATAAAAGAAAGGTCATAAAAATTTTCTGCATAAATATCATAGTTCAAGGGATTTTTTTTTAAATTTAGCTTTCAAAATATAGTTCAGAGATTTTTTATTTAAAAGTTGAGTGATTTTTTTCAAACTGAGCAATGCATCAGTAAAGTTTTTTTATATTTAGCCTCTATAAATATTTTCAAACTCTTCAACCTACAGGAAACAATTTTTTAGAATCCCAACGAACTTACTCTCTCGCGCCATGCATCTCCTCTGACCATGCAACGCCTCACATAAGTTTCCAAATACCAAATTGATCATACATAGGCCTATAAATTTAATAGGTTCAAAAGTTACTTTTGTAAGGAAACCAATTTTATGTAAACACCCCAAATTGTACAAATTTTACAAAGTAAAAACTACAACTGCAATACCAAATGACAGGAGATTGACAGAGATTGATACTGAACTGTTAGAATACAAGTGCAATTTCCCTTAATCCTTCTACAACTTCGAAGTTTTAGCATAGTGGAAGGGACTTTCACATGGTATCAGAGCAACCCAGGTTCGAATCCCACTGGCTACGTAATTTAAATGCGGATTAAAAAAAAAAATACCGCTACATATTGTCCGCATCAACCAAACACCACATAAAGTATTGAGCAGTTCGAGATATCACATTTTTTCCATGAAAAAAAAAGTCTAATATATGTAAACATTCTATAGTAATGTCGGAGAAAGTTTGGTCCGAGTTTGACCTTTCTAGTTAAAAAGACACAACTTGGAACAATTTCATGTTGATTTTTAGTTTTTCTTATAGCCATACTAAAAATAACATACACAAAAAGAATAAGTAGCAAGAGATTGACACAAGATTACTACATGGTAATGGGTAGCAAAATAATAAAGGGGAATAAGATGGCCAATTGTATGTAGGCCAATTCATAAGACTTCTAAGAGAATATCCAATCGTTTTTGCAATTTTTAACAATTTGGCAAAATAGCAAATGACAAAATGATTATTTTGTTGCAGTTGTCGTTTTCTATAATATAGCAAATGTGAAAAACAAATTGACGGATGAAACATGTTACATGTTGTTCCATCCAACCAATTAAAATAACTTTAAAAAAATTTATTTGAAACAATTTATTTTTAAAACGATTCGACTTGGACTTGAACATGAACTTGAGAAAAATGGTAGGAATTGGACTTGGATTAAATTTTTCAAAGATGAGAAATGGAAGGACCGACCATGTTGTTCTGTCCGTTCACTCTTTTGATTTTTTATCTTCTCAGACGGTACAATATATACTGTCCGATTAAATTTAAAAAAAATTCTAAAAACCCCTCAGACAAAACATGAAGACCCGTCCAATCTTTGGAAAAAATTATTAAAAAACAAAGACGGAACATGTTATTTCGTCTGCTATATTTGATAATTGTCAAATTTATTTCTCAAATATGTCACGGTACAGTTTATCATTTGCTAAAATTTTAAAAAATAGCAAACGGTTGCAGTATTCTTTTGCTATTTTTTTTTTAACATTTTATCAAGAGATGCTCGAAGTTACTCAATAGCTATATTCGAAAGTTAGTCTGGCTTGTCCAAAATTGAAACGCTAGCAGGTTTCCGGGAAGCTTACATATATGTATTTTAGGGTACGTAGCAAGCAATCTGTTTTGAGACAATCATGGATATGTGTACAGTCTCATATATTCTGATATAAAGTTCATAGATCATACGTGTAATTATGATCTAAATCTTCTCACTTTTAATTTATTTGACGTGTTTGAACAGCGAAAATTATTTGAAATTATTAGAGCATCCACAACCTAAATTTGCCATTTTGTCATATTTGGGAAAAAATCATCCCACATCGGGTTATTATATTGTCATATTTTGATAAATATGCTATAATTGTTTCTGATATTTGAGAAATGAATTTTTTAATCTCAAAATATAGATGTTCCGTCTCTATTATTATTATTTTTTTAATGGGATCGTTCGTGAATTTATTTGTTTTAATTATTTTTTAAAAGCAATGTTCTAAAAAGCGCTAGGCGGTAGTCGGGCGGCCGATGGGGGCCTAGCGCCTAGACCTTGTAATCGGGGATTAAGCGGCTAGGCGGTAGGCGGTTTTTTTATTTTATTTATTTATTTATTTATCGATCTTTTGGGTTTATTTTGTTGTTACCCCTTTTTACTCTTTATTGCTACTCATTCTCACTATTAAACTTTTTCTCTTTGCAATTGTAGGATGGGCTTCACATAGTCGAATCGGTGTATTATTGTATCGGTGAACATGAGGACTCTATCTTCTCCATTTCCGATGTAAACCACATTGTGGCTACTCATAAAAGAATACAAGTTCTAAAGAGAGAATAAATGTAAAGTTGATAGATGATCTCATGATATGCTTGATAACAATGAACAACTTTAACTAATAACCACACTTAAATCAGATAACTTCCTCCCATCTCATGACATGCTGTCCCACACTAAGTGGATTGGCCATCCATAGATTGCTTTGGAAAGATATGTAGATCTGGGTGACATTTTAGGAGCTGAAAATAGAAGATGAATAAATAGCTTCACTAATGAGGAAAAGCATACTACTTATAATCTGGTAGACTGATTGAGCCTTGAAGTTGTTGGCACATGACACTTCTTATAAACTTCCCCCTTTGGTGCATAACTTCACTTATTTGGCTGTGTTAGTGATATTAAAGTCCATACTTGTAAGTTTTAACATGATTGCTGTAAGAGTGCGAATACATGTCAAATTATGCAAGATAAAAAAAAGACTAAAGATATGCTTAAATTTTATTAGGAGGAGAAAGTGAGAGTGGTGGATTTTTTTTTATATATATATTTTTTAATTACTTAAGGCGAGAGCGGTGGATTTTTTTTACCTTTTTTTTTTAATTACTTAAGGCCTAAGCAGGTCTAGTCCGCCTAGACCCGCCTAGACCGATTAAACGCCGCCTAGGTCCGATTTTAGCCGCCTAGAACCCATTTCCGATTTTCATAAATGCCTAGGCCCTAGTCGAGGCGTTGGGGGGCCGCCTAGCGCCTAGGCACCGCCTAGGCGGCTGCCTAGGCCGCTTTTTAGAACACTGTTTAAAAGTATCGGACGGAACAACGTGTTCCATTCATAAAAAAAAATAAAAAATTTAACAGACAGGACAAGTCCTTTTGTCCCGTCCTACCTAAAAAAAAAAAATTCAAACGGGACATGAGGAAAATGTCACTTTCAAATATTATTTTAGTGTTAATTTAAGGCTTAGTGCTAATTTAATCATGATTTAGAATTATTTTAATCACTAATTAATTAACTAATCACTAATTAATAACTAACACTATTTAAATTTTTCTAAAAATTATAAAAATATCCCTTGGACGGAACAACATGTTCCGTCCGATTAAAATTAATTTATTCTCAAAATATAAAAAACGAACCAATGTATCGATTTTTCGTTTTTCAATTATCATTTTGTCATTTTACCCAAAAATATAAGAAACCATTGTGGATGCTCTTATATCCAATAAATATGCTATATTTTATATATTACACCTAATTTTTTCATGGAAACTAAATATGAAGACAGATCTTCATCTTCTTAAGAACGTGTGTTAACAAATTAGGCTGCTAAAACCTACGTTTCTTTAATAATATTTATGTATTATTATGTTCTAATCACATATAATAATAAGAAGGAAATAACATATCTTTCATGGCGTGTTCTTCTTGTTTGCAGCTTGCAAGTGGGCCCCAGTTTTGAGTGGGGCCCGCAGTCTAGGCAACCTGTGACCGCACTGGACCGGGACACGCCAGCACGGTCAGAGACATCGTCATTCCAATCCAAACTGCATGGCTCCAAACATACCTTGTCATCACCTTTCCTAATTTCCGGTTATGATAATAATTGTTCCATTATACTTAATTATGATTAATTAAGAATATCTAAAGGTCAACAATGCTAAGAATTCAGTCAGTAAATAAAGGCTTACATTTCTCAATTGCTAGTATTTTATCTGTTTTTATTAAAACTCTGTTTGTTTTGCGATTTAGAGTGCCATATTCTGAATATTACATTCTGAAAACTCGTTTGTTTATACCCTATTCTGAAAACCTGATTCAGAATATCGATATCCCTTGTATTCTCTCCATTCTCAACCATACTCACGTGCTCTCTCTTTCACGACCTCTCTCTCTCTCCTCAAGTTCCAGATCTGGTTCTCCATTCGTACCCGTCTTCTACCTTCCCTCCTCTCTTCAAAACAGTGTCTCCCCAACCCATCTCTCCTCTCTTCTCACTCAGATGCTCTCTCTCTCTACTCACCCACGAGAGCTCGTCGACTCCATTGTCTCCCCCCTCCTTTGAAGATCCCAGATCTGATCTCTCTTCCCCCCCCCCCCCCACCCCAAATCCACGATCTCCCGAACGATTCCACTGTGAAATCGAACGGAAACGTGTGAGAGCGCCGCCGGCGACTTCACTACCGGACTGGTTTTTGCGGTCGACTTGGTGAGGGGTTGAGGAGTTTTGGAAGGGGGTTAATGGTTTGCACCACCCGTGCTGCCTATCGGAGAAAAGCTAGGGATCGAAGGGCAAGGAGAATCAAAGCACTACGCAAGGTTGAATCCTGTGCTGACAATTTCATCCTTCTCCAAATCCAATCAAAGGTATGAAGACAGCGATTGTACTATTTATTTGGTTGGTTTTCTTTACCAATTTACTGTGCTTTTTAATTGCATTTGGTACCGGAACAGCTTTTCGGATTGAGGTGCACACTGCACACAAACTAGCCGAATTCACTGTTGAGATTTTTTAGGGTGTAATCGGTTGCTATTTGCAAACTAGGGTTACCCGATCAGCTATTAAACTAATTGAAGGACTTTGGCAATTTTTTTTTTTTTTTTAATGTTTGTTCCTACTAGATGAGTAATGCGGGTAGGGGAAAGGGGAAGGCAGTGGAGGAGGATTATGGGCTGTGGACTTCCGGTATTACAGAATATTTTATCAAACTTATGGAGGCGGCAGTTGACAGTGGTTTGTTAAAAAGCACCACATTCGATGGTAAAACCTGGAATCAATTTGAGCAAACAATGAATTTTGCGACTGGGCGTTCATTCTCGGTGAAACAACTGAGGTCGAAATATGGACGACTTAAATCAGAATGGAGGGTGTTTCACAATATGAGGAAACAGAGCAGTTTCGGTTGGGATGAAGCCAACCAAACCGTTACTTGTGAGGCTCCGGTTTGGGAACAATATGTTAAGGTTAATATATATAATCTCAAACTTTGATTTTTGTTTGTGAATCCTTTTTATTATACTTAATCATTTATCTAATACTTGCATAGTAACAACATATTCTGTGAATAGATGCATCCTACTGCAGAAAAATACCAAAATAAGGGGTTGCCACATTACGATACATTGACCAAAATATTCGAGGAATCTGTAGCCGAGGGCAATGTGGCAAGGGCCTCCACACAAGGGGGGTTCGAGGATGTGGAGGCACGGCGGATGAACTTTCAGTTTGGCCACTCCAATCAGTCACACGTAAATGTGATTGATGAGTCAGATGATGTCCCAATGGGTACGGGGTCCGGTTCACGCAAAAGAAAATCTACTGCATCAAGTGGCCGCGAATCAATGTTGTCAAAGATGTCGGAATATCTTGATGCAGCTAAGCAAGCTCAAGAGAAAAAAAGAGGGAGGTACATGAATAAAAATGAAGTGGAAAGCGCTCCCTCGATTAATTCCGCTTTGGCCGAACAGGATCAATGCCAAGATATAATTGAATCGATGACAGGGCTTGATCCAATTGTAGCCGTAAAAGCTTCAACCTACCTCTTTCAAAATCCTAACTTTGCTCATGGTTTCCTCCGTATGTCTCGAGACCGGCAGGAGTCGGCGGTGCGTTATTGGGCCACCCTGTAATAATCCCATTCAGCGTAATGGGTTGAACAAATCATGTTGTAGAACTTTTCTTAAGATTATTTCCATATTTGTTTGAGGTTGATTGTAATATGACGGCTTTTAGGATGAACAAATTGCTTACATAATTTAATTTAAATTTGTAATGTTATATTTTAAATTTAATTCCTGGAATAGATCTGCTAGTAGTAGTATACCTTGTTATCTTAATCCAATTGCACAGGCTTGTGGAATCCTGCCATCTCTCAATATGTTGTTTTGTGATTCTGTAAATCTCGTTACATACATTCGTATTATTAATAGTGTGTGCACTTGATATTGGAATGCCCCAAACTGATTTCTATCTTCTTCTTTATAGTGAGTCACTACTGGAATTGCATCCTCTGTTATGGATATTTCTTCATCCAGTCGTGACGAGGTCGAAGAGGTGATGACTGCAGTCTTGATAGCTGACTATTTATGTGAAAAACTTGACCGTACAAGGTCCACTAATAAAAAGCAAACGGGACGTGAATATCTGGAAAATATGTTAGCGGGTTCCCAGGCCGACTTTCATGATATATTCCGTATGAACCAAGATTGTTTTATGACCTTGTGTGCTTTCCTGCGAGAAAGGAACCTCTGCGAGGAAACAGCGGAGTCTTCAAGTCATAAGCGAGTTACTTTCGAGGAAAGCGTGGCTATTTTCCTGTTTATTGTCGGTCATAGTGCAAGAATGCGAGTAGCTCGTACTACGTTTAACCACTCAACCCAAACAATCCAAAAGCACTTTAGTATTGTCCTGAACGGTCTGGCAAGAGCAGCCCCACTCCTTATCAAACCTCCTGATTATACATACGTACATCACAGAATCAGGGGATCAGAGGATTTTTACCCGTGGTTTCAGGTAATACGCCACCCTGATTGCATCATGTATTATTAAATTATTTTCCAAGTTTGGATTTGGGATATGTATTATTCGAATTATTAATCTGCAGGGAGCTATTGGTGCTGCTGATGGGACGTTAATAAAAGCTACAGTTCCCGCTAGCCGAAGCAACGCTTGTCGCTCTCGAAAGGGTATTGTAAGTCAAAATGTATTGGCAGCATGTGATTTTAACATGATGTTCACATTTGTTTACGCGGGATGGGAAGGCAGTGCCAACGACTCCCGTGTAATGCATACTGCATTAGCACAAAAACTGTTGCCAATCCCACCGAACGAGAGGTACTACTTAGTGGATTGTAGTTATACCAATATGCCCGGTTTTTTGGCACCGTACCGTGGTGAGCCATACCATTTACAGGACTTTCAAGGGGCCAACCATGCACCAACCCAACCTAGACAACTATTTAACAAACAACATGCTAGGTTAAGGAATGTGATTGAGAGAACGTTCGGTGTATTCAAGAAGAGGTTTACCATCTTCGAGAACATGCCAAACTATTATTATACCAGACAAGTTATGATGGTCACAGCCTATTGTGCACTTCATAATTTTATATGCCTGCACTCACGAAACGATGCATTTTTAGTGGAACTCGGTGGCGAAACAATAGTACATCACCAACACACCGAAGATGCAGCATCCACATCGCAAGATTTGGATTTATCATCTTCCCAATTGAGACATATGAATAGCAAAAGAGATGAAATCGCCCTAGCAATGTGGAATGCTATACAGTAATGTATTTTGAATGTACACATTTTACTATTATAAATAATCAGCATGCAGATCTTCCTTTAAGCTTTTTATTCATTTTTTTGAGATGTTGTCTTTACCAATCACTTCATTGTTGTACAGGTGTTGCACAGTATTCTCCCTCGTAAGTTTTGAGTTATGATGAGATGGATTTTGTTTCTGAGGTTGCACACTATGAATCATTTATTGAATGCTTTGTAGGAGTGACTGGTGATGAATTTATCCTAACTGAGCTTTATTTTTTCTCGTTGGTTTTGAGTTATGATGAGATGGAGCTTGTTTCTGAAGTTGCACACTATGAACCATTTATATAATGCTTTGTAAAAGTGACTTGTGATGAATTAATCCTATCTGAGCTTTATTTTTCCTCGTTGGTTTTGAGTGATGATGAGATGGATTAACTTTCTGAAGTTGCACACTATGAGTATCATTTATATAATGCTTCGAAGGAGCGACTTGTGATGAATTAATCCTATCTGAGCTTTATTTATCCTCTTTGGTTTTGAGTGATGATGAGATGGATTATGTTTCTGAAGTTGCACACTATGAATCATTTATATAATGCTTTGTAGGAGTGACTGGTGATGAATTAATCCTAACTGAGCTTTATTTATCCTCTTTGGTTTTGAGTGATGATGAGATGGATTATGTTTCTGAAGTTGCACACTATGAGTATCATTTATATAATGCTTTGTAGGAGTGACTTGTGATGAATTAATCCTAACTGAGCTTTATTTAACTTCGTTGGTGTTAAGTGATGATGAGATGGATTATGTTTTGAAGTTGCACACTATGAATCATTTATTTACGGGATGAATTTAGAGTTTTCAGCCTTGGACTAGCCTTGAATTTGTTTTTTAAACCGTACGAAGATGATGTCGTTGTAGCCCTGAATTTGTTTTATATAGTGTTTCCAAACAGAAGTTCTGGTGGGACAAATGCCAACTCTGGTTTATCCTTTGGATATTATCATTAATATTCCTTAAGCTTTAAGTCATGCTTTTGGTTATCCTTTGGATATTATGGCTATGATGATCAACCACTTAGATGCATCATACTACACTTAGAAGCTCCTGGAGCACATATTCATCTGAATTTGAGATGTCATGGATCAGGTTTGATCTATAATGCTTTGAGTTATAGACATAGAAATACCATACCATAATCTGGAAGAGTTTTAATGGTTGGTTAGTTGGTTTTTACTTGGGTGCTCAGGCTTTGAGCACTTACCCGGTTATCCTTTTCTGAGAAATGGTTATGATGATACCAATACTTTCATGCTTCACACCTTGATATGCATTGCCAGCAATGCTTGATATATACAGATGTCTGTACATTGTTTCAGGTTCAAAATTTGTTTCAGGTACTTTGTTTCAGGCACAAATTTTGTTTCTACTTTGTTTCATGCCACAAATTTTGGAACTGAGCATGGTTCTACTTTGTTTCTGTATACAGCTTCATGCATTTTCACTACTTATGGTTTCAATTTTGTTTTGGTTTCGCATTTCACCTCAGTAAGTCCTTGATAAATACAAATCTTAAATGGTTTCAACTTTGCCTGTGGCTGCTCATGGTTTATGCTTTTTGGCTGCTCATGGTTTCTACTTTGTTTCTGGAGACATATTCTATTGTCTTGAAGCGTTGATCATTACAAATACTACTACACACTTGTCTTAAATGGTGGCTGCATACTGAGATGAGATGCATTTTTTGGATGCTCCTTCTTTGAACTTTACTTCTGAAATCATAATCTAATGCACAATAATTTCTTGATAAATAAAGATACAACACATTGGTAATATACACTTTAATTTAATATAAGTCTGAAGAGAAAGCATGTGAAAGAGGCAGCTCAGGTTATTACTTCTGGAAAAAAAAAACAAAAACCTGGTACAAAAAGACCAGCATGTTTTCAGATATTATGATGCATCTGATTACTGGAGATGAATTGCACTTGTATTCGGATGATTCTACTTTGTTCTCTGATGCTGCAAGTTGTATTATGATGCATCAGGATTTTTGAATCCTTATTTGTGTCATTTAGAAGGGAAGATTGGAGCTTTTTTGCTCATTACTAGTGGGGGGGTATCAGTTTATCTGAAAAGTGTTTCCGAAAAAATCAAGCTGGAACAAACAAACCACCATGTTCTCATGTATTATGATGCATCAGTTTTGCACAGATGAATTGCAATTGTATTAAGATGATTCTACTTTGTTCTCTGATTCTGCAAATTGTATTATGATGGCACATCAGGATATGTGAATCCTTATTTGTGCAAAAAGATGGGAGGAATGATGCTTTTTGGCTTGAATCATTTTGATTCAAATTTTTGTTTCCTTTTCTCTGAGAACAGTATCCTCAGTTGGCAGTTCATGTTTTGAGTGTTTTTTCACCTTGTTTCTAAGATTTCATCTTGTTTCATCTTGTTTCATCTTGTTGCAAAAAGATAGGTGCACAATGTTGCTGATTTCATTTTGTTTCTGAGATTTCTGATGGTTGATACTGGTGATTTTTTAAGGCATACCAATGGTTGGTATACTGGTCAGAACATGGTGGGAGATTTTTAAGGCAAAACTGATGGTTTATATATTAGTCACAACTTGTGATGAATTAAACCTAACTGAGCTTTGTTTTTCTAACTATGGTTTTAAGTGATGATGAGATGGATTATGTTTCTGAAGTTGCACACTACGAATCATTTATATAATGATTTGTAGGAGTGACTTGTGATGAATTAATCCTAGCTGAGCTTTATTTAGCTTCGTTGGTTTTAAGTGTTGATGAGGTTGATTATGTTTCTGAAGTGTGACTTATGGTGGCCCTAATGGAGCATATTATACTGCATCCACAACTAGGAGAATGGGTGGCGATGGAGTAAGATTTATTTTAATGTGAAAGTTACTCCTACAATACTCAGATGGGTACTAGTAAGTATTGTTCTTTGGTAGGTTGTGATGGAAGAGTTGTAGGTAACCGACTCAACCACTGGCAGTCTGGCAGAGCAAGTCCCAGGGTCTTTAAAGGAATTCCCCCTAAGGTATAATTTTTCACACCTTTTAAGTTTTGCTATCTGTACAATTGTTATTGTTCTGATTATTTATTTGTGTGTAGTGATTTTCCTAAAAACAGTCACAGGGTCTTTAAAGGACTTGAAGAACTTGAGATTTGCCTTCAGAGTACATCAGGTAAATTCCTTTTCATACAATCAACATCACTCCCCAATTTATATAATGATCGCAAACATAAAAGCTAAACCTGTTGTCTGGAAATGATGAGCAAATAGTGCAGGTTGTTTCGAGGTGGAAACAATGCGAGCATTGCAAGAACTCAGGGACAAAGCTCAATTCCTTCAGAGCCAAAAAAATGACACAAAATCAACAGCAAAAGCTTCTTGTTTGGTCCTTGTCTTTGTCTTGCTATACTCTCCTAGAATCCCATCCGACACTTTGTGCTTTCGTTGTTGTTGTACTAGTAACAGAGGGGAAACGATCAACTTATTTGAACCATCACTTTGTATTCAGACACATTATTACATTCAAATTAGTAAGAACTGTTACTTAACGACGAATAGATTAAACTCATGCCGGTGCAAATACCATTGAATCAGGATCGTTATTCTTCTCTTCTCCTGCATATGCTCTTTTCATTTTGGTTGCCTTCTGTTGTAGTAGTACTCTTGTTGTCTTTTGACCGTTTGCCATCTTATATTTCAACTAAACCATAGTTTCTTGTTTGCCATCGTCAACTCATGGGTTTATTTATTTGCTTTTTTCCCATTGAATCAGGAGCTTCATTTATTTGTGTGTAGTGATTATTTATTTGCTTCTTCAATTGTTCTGGTGTGCTTGAGAGTTGAGATGACTCAGATGAGGCCTGCAAACAGAAACAGTGTTACAAAAAGTCAGAAACCTGTAATTTCAAATTGTAAAATATAAGCATATATAGTAGATTGGTTGTAAATTGTAATCATTTGAGTATAGTTAACAATTTCAATTCAATTCTATATAGACAACAATTTCAATTCTATCATTATGTGTTACACTTGAGTGTTTCGAGTTACAAATAAACATCTTTCAGAATACAGTTTTCAGCTATAAATATAACAGAACAAGTTGAGCAACACCAGTCTATCCGGATGAATTATGAGTTAACCAAACACTGGACGCTATCCAAGAAATCTCAAAACATTTATCCAAGAATCAAAACTTATGCATGAACTGAGATTAGCTGCTTCACAAACACAAGAGCTTCTTTTAACTTTCTTCCCTAATGTGACGAATCAATCTTGGAGATGATGGTGTCTGATTTTTCAGAAATTCACATGCTGCTCAAGTTTCCCCTTCCAGTACTTGTACAACATTGCAATCTAACTCCAACAATTAAAAAAATGTTAGCAAGTGATGAATGCAAATTGATTTCAAAAATTCTGAACAAATATAACAGAACAGCTTTTCAACTCGTTTTTTCATAAAAACAGCTTTCAGATAACAGTTTTCAGCAAGAAATATAACAGAATAGCTTTTGAACTCGATTTTTCAGAAAAACAGCTTTCAGATAACAGTTATCAGCAAAAAATATAATCCTAACAGCTTTTGAACTCGATTTTTCAGAAAAACAGCTTTCAGATAACAGTTTTCAGCTACAAATATAACAGAACAGCTTTTAAACTCGTTTATTCAGAAAAACAGCTTTCACATAATAGTTTTCAGCAAGAAATATAACAGAACAGCTTTTGAACTCGATTTTTCAGGAATAACAGCTTTCAGATAACATGTTTCAGCACAAATTATAATAGAACAGCTTTTAAACTCGTTTTTTCAGAAAAACAGCTTTCAGGTAACAGTTTTCAGCTAGAAATATAACAGAACGGCTTTTGAACTCGTTTTTTCAGAAAAATAGCTTTCACATAATAGTTTTCAGCAAGAAATATAACCGAACAGCTTTTAAACTCGTTTTTTCAGAAAAACAGCTTTCAGGTAATAGTTTTCAGCTAGAAATATAACCGAACAGCTTATAAACTCGTTTTTTCAGAAAAACAGTTTTCAGATAACAGTTTTCAGCAAGAAATATAACAGAACAGCTTTTAAACTGTCTTTTTCAGAAAAAACAGCTTTCAAGTAATAGTTTTCAGCTAGAAATATAACCGAACAGCTATTTAACTCGTTTTTACAGAAAAACAGCTTTCAGATAACAGTGTTCAGCTAGAAATATAACCGAACAGCTTTTAAACTCGTTTTTTCAGAAAAACAGCTTCCAGATAACAGGTTTCAGCAAGAAATATAACCGAACAGCTTTTAAACTCTCTTTTTCAGAAAAACAGCTTTCAGATAACAGTTTTCAGCACAAATTATAATAGAACAGCTTTTAAACTCGTTTTTTCAGAAAAACAGCTTTCAGATAACAGTTTTCAGCAAGAAATATAACCGAACAGCTTCCAAACTCTCTTTTTCAGATAAACAGCTTTCAGAATATCAATATTCAGAATATAGGCTAAACAAACAGCTTTTAGACTCATATTCAGAATATCTCTATTCAGAATATCATATTCAGAATACTCAATTCAAAATATCAAAACAAACGCAACCTTCTTTCTGGACTTCTTGTCATTAGCTCTACTAGAGAGGGCTTTTTTTTTTTTTTTTTTAAGAAATAGTATTAAGTGTAAGATTTTTTTTTTTAAAAAAAAGTGAGACTTTATTGATTTTACAAAACTACCGTGGATGAACATTTATTCATTGTATTTTCCTAAGAGGTTCTCGTAGAGAATTAATCTGAAACCACTTATAGTATAACCTAAGTTCTTGTTGGGAACAACGACTTGGATTATAATCTAAGTCGTTGTTGGAGTCCACCAACGTTCAACAACAACTTAGGTTTATAACCTAAACAGTTGTTGGGAACAACGGTTTCTGTGATTTGTATATCAGTTTGCACAGATAACTTGAACTGTTCCTCATACTCTATATATATAGAGCAATGCAAATGCTCTTTGGAGTAAAATAAAAATAAAAAAAACTAATAGTCTATTTTGGTTAACTAATTAAGGATTTCAGTTATATTCAAATTAGTGAATCAAAACCACGTTGTCCACATACTCAATATTCTTCTATAATTTGATAATATATAGACGTCGTAAAAAAGGCTTGTACCAAAAGGAACTCTTTATGTATATATTATTTGTTGCATGTCATGAACACTATATTGATGCGTCCAAACTCTGACTTGTTATAACTTGTATTTTTTCTAACTGAAACATATGCAGTCCATTTGTGAGCTGAATATATATATGTATCAATGTATCATGTCATTTTCATTTGATGTAGCCCTAGTTCATCACAAGTAGACAATCGTTGATTAGCTTGGAATTGGGCCGGGTTTTATTTATAGCATAGATTAATACGCGTTTTCTTAAACTGAATTAGTCTTTAAGTTAATCCATCTTAAAGAAATTTTAACAAAATTAGGGCATGAAAAATCCCCACATTACATTGATTCACCAATTTGAGTATTCTCTCCATGCAATTTATCAAAAAAAAAATAGTTGAAATTAATCACTTACAATATTTATCGTTGTCGATAATAGTTATAATACACATGTATGGTTTTTGAGCGAAGAGATGACTAATTTTGAGTTCTTGAAGATCTGAGCTGTAGGTGCATGCCACTATGACATTAAATTAAAACCCTACTTTATCATCCTCTTTTTTTCCTCCAATATCATACACATACTTTCCATTTGATCCGTAAGCTAGCTTTTGAAACATGCATGTCATTCTATGCTTAATTTCTCACTACCTATGAAGACAAATGATTTTCGATAATGGCAAAATATGTCACGTAATGCTGAATTATATAGGATGCTTAATTATATACCTCAAAATACTGCTCAAGCATTGTGTATAGGACAATGTAAGAGAGGAGAGCTACAACGTGTTTCTGGAAGGACAGATGGTGCGGACCTATTAACCTAAAGAGAAGATTCTCAGAAGCATATAAATTTGCTACTGATAAAAATGATTGGGTGGCTAGAAATTGGAGGAATGATGATTGGAGACCAAGACTAACAGGTCGGTTAACCAACGAGGCAAGAAGACAAAAACATGACCTTATTGACTTCTTACAGGATTAGAAACCAACAGGGACTGATCAGGAAGACAGGGTTAAATGGGAGGCAGAAAAAGGTGGTGTCTTTTTGTCAAATCGGCATATAAAAGGTTAAACGTTGGGGGTATTAGAGTATACGACACAGTCTGGAAGGCAAAAGACCCTCTTAAAGTGAGGACATTTAGTTGGCTGGCATGTAGAAACACAATTCTAACACGGGATAACCTGACTAGGAGAAGGTGGTAAGGACCGACAAATTGTGTGATGTACAATCAGGAGAACGAAACGGTGGATCATCTACTACTAACGTGCAGTTTCGCGAGACCAATTTGGGGGGATTTACTAAACAGAATCGATAGCCCAGGAGCAGGCCCGCAGACGGTTCTTGACACCTGGGGGGTAAAAAATAAGGAAACATCTGCAGCAGCAATTTCCTAATTTGGGATATTGGGGTAGCGGCCATATGCTGGGGTCTGTGGTTAGAACGGAACAATAAGATTTTTAGAATAACTCACAGACACATCACGCAACAACAAATCATTTTCAAGATTATTGCTAATATCATATTCTGGGCTAATATGGCAGGTGAAGATCAAACGAAGAAAATCAAGGGTATGTACACGGACATTGCCACCAATCAGGTGGAGGCACGGGAACGGGAAGGTACTTCACAACAGGGTTGAGTGCCTGGAACGACGAGGGAGGAACATGCTTCGATGCTGACTTTTGTTTTTTTTGTTTTGGGATCATGTATTTGGAGATCTGGATTGTGTTGTATTTGGGGAGCGGGTATTTGGATGTATGTATTTTTTGGGGTTCATGTATTTTGGACTGGGTCATTACGTTGTATGGTAGGGGATCTCATTTTTTGATCATAGAATGAGTATCATGACCCACATGTGGGTGACATGAACATTATTGTCTGTTACTTGTTTATCTATTTTATTAAAAAAAAAATTAATAAAATACGGAAGCTTCGGCCAACTTTTATGGAAAAAAAAAAGACAATGTAGGAGAGGATATGATATGATATTAGTCACCAAGTTAACATAATTCCATTGTTTAGTCTTTTGCTAGCATAATAATATTCGATCATGGGTGTCCCTTTCCAGTCACTTTCTGAATTCCGCATCCTCTACGTGTTTCAATCAATCTGAGTCCTTTATGAGCGCCACAGGGTGATACATGATTAACACAATGCCGCCCACAATTTCTTATATGTTTCTTGTTGATTACAACAAATTAAGAAACTAGGATTATATGCTCCGATCCCCTTATAGCGTCTTTTTCAGATTCCGGCTCTCCCCTTCCCCTTTCGTCGCCCGCCTAGCCTGGAGGCCTTTAGTATCCTCGTCTCCAGCATCGGCATCCGACGGCGCTTTTGATGGTCCCTCGTAGTTCTGTTCACCGACCAAGCCTGCCCTGCGATCTCAGCTTTCGACCATTCTTCTTGCTTCATTGCCTGTGTTGTTTTTTGAGTGTTTGGCTTCATTGTTGTCTTTCTGCTTTATTGTACATCTTGTATTTTTGGTTTCAGCTGTAATTTTGTTTTACATCTTGTAAAACCGTCCATTATGCATTGTACAGTTTTAATTTCTATTATCAATATATTTTTTGATCGGGCTGGAGCCTTCAGGCTCTATCCGCTTACATCAAAAAAGAAACTAGGATTAAATTATACTAGTAAGCTGCACGTGTAATACATGTTCTAATAAATAAAAAAATAATAAGAAATATTTTTGTCTCGAACCTGAGGCATCTACTTACTCCTACATACTCTTTACAAATTATCTATAGTGACATAATCTTTTATTTTATATGAGTTGCACTTTTGTAAATAATTATGTCGTTAATAAATTTGTATTTTAAGAATAGTATAGTAACTAACACCGGTTGAGTAATGAATGATTAATATAACACTCACTTAAAAATGGATGGCTGAGATAGATGGTTGATTGTCTACAAATTACAGGTTGTCTACAAATGACAACCCCAGCTCTCTCAATATAATATTAGAAATTTTTTTAATAAAAAAAGTAAACAATAAGACATAATGTGACCTCAAATATGAGACATCTCTTTACTTATACATACTATCAAGATACAATATAATTACAATCCTCATCACGATCATCTCTCAAGCCTCACCAGCAAGTACTAGTTGTTTACAATTGGAGAACTTATCAAATTCTGTCTTCAATGAAGTACTTTCTCTTGGCTCTAAATGGAGACCAATAAACAATAATATATAGAGATCAAGAGAAACCCTAGTTTGATATCTTGATACAATAGCCCTTGAATATTACTGAAGAGATAACCCTACGATAAGAGCCACACGAACTAACTTGAAGAGCAAGTTCGGGCTTCAGCGAAATCAGTTAGAACCTCACCCGAAATCTGCATCAACAGCGCGCGGTCGACCGTCCAATAAGATCATCCGACCGTCTCCCTCGCGGGAAGATCCTGTACAGATGACGGTAGACCGCACCTCAATGTCGATCGACCACAACCTGCTAATGTTGCTGACTGTTTACTTCTCTATTTTCAACCATATCGATTCGTCCATCATCTCATCATCATCGTATCCAACATAGTATGCAAGACATAGACCCAACAGAAACAAACACATGCATCGCACGTGCACCTCCAACTCTTTCATTATATTCTTTACTTTTAAAAAACCATGCACCGCACGTGCAACTCCAATTTGTCATAAAACAATTCTGTGCATCACACGTACAACTCTAACTCTTCCATTATATTCTTTACTTTAAAAAATATATATTTATTAAAACGTCAATCGCACGGACAACTCCAACAACTTACATATGTATTGCACGTACAATTTCAATTCTTTATTAAACGTACATTGCACGAACAACTCCAACTTATATTTTTTATTTTAAAATGTATTTATTTATTAATAAAATCTTCACTAGTATCATGCACGTGCGAGGCACGTGGAGGGGAATGAAAAAGGACAAAAAAAAAAGCACGTGCGATGCACGGATTTGCTCACAAACAAATTAGTATGATGCACGTGCGATGCACGTGGAGGAGGAAGGAAAAGGACAAAAAAGAAAAAATCTAGTGTGATGCACGTGCGAAGCACGTGTAGGAGGAAGGAAAAGGACAAAAGTTTGCACACATACAAAAAAATTGTTAATTAAACCACCAACCCCAACTCTCCCATTATAATAGTTATAGATTCACAAATTATCTCAGTGGCACACACTTTTATTTTATATGAGAGACTTTTATAAATAATTTTGTCGTTAATAAATTTGAACTTTGAGGGTATTATGGTAACTGACAACAATTCAGTAAATGAATAGTTAATATAAATTCCACTTAAAAATAGATGACTGAAATTAGATGATTGATTGCCTACAAATTACAGATTGTTTATAATGACAACTCCAACTCTCCTATTATAATATTAAAGATGGATAACAAAAGAATGTCACGTAAGTCTATTGACATGTGTTTATTACTGATCGAATACTAGTCACCCTAAACCTCTGATTAATTGGCTTAGCATGCACCTAACTCAATCCATATGGTTTCTTTTTTCATAGACCATAAGGATATTCTAGAAGTTCTTACTTGTTTGTAATTAAATATTATTCTTCTCTTCATTGACCAGATTCTTTACAAATTCATGAATTTTGCGATGGAATGAAATAGCACGTCAACATTTGAGATCTCCACTTGGAATGAAATAGCACGTCAACATTTGAGATCTCCACTTGTTCTATTGGGATAAATTGATTTCAACGGCAGGTAGACCTATATTTCAATATAAACCCTTTCTTACTAGAGCATCCACAGTTCGTAGTTTACTTTAAAAAAATTGGATAAATGCATATTATAAATATAGTAAAGTGAGTTTGCTGCAGTCGTAAATTTTTATAATATGGCAAAAAAAAAAATTTAAGATCGGACGGTTCTTCGAAATCCGTCCCACGATTTAAAAATATTTTTTTGAATTTTTTAATAATTAAAACGATTTTTTAAGTTAAAAAAAATTAAAAATAATGGGCTCCCCTTCACTAGATGGATCTTGAAGATCCGTCCCGGGGGGGGGGGGGCGTATTTACGAAATATTTTTTTTTTCAAAGCGACGAACTTTGAAAATCCGCCTTAAAAATAAAAAATCATTTTTTTTAAAAAGCGACGAATTGTGAAGTTCTGTCTGGGAATTAAAAAATTATTTTTTTAGTGGGTTCAAGATCTGTTCTGTATAATATGCATAATTTGTATATCCGCTCTCATATATAGCAATCTACGGTTGCGAAATCGCCAAAATATGTATAAATAGCAAACGACTGCAACGCTTTTTTAGCTAAAATATGCATAATATGCATAAATAGCAAACGCTGATGAAGTAAGGTTGGATTGCTTTTTCGTTTCACACAGACGGCGCCAATCTGTTGCTGCTGATTTCGTGTGTGGGAGCAAACAGATGAATTTGTGAGTTCTTTAAGGAATATGATAAAGCAAACATGTTGACCTTCACTAATGTGTTGACTTGTTTCTCGTTGCTGCCGCGAATCTGCACAAAGTTTGATACACTGGGATGGATCCCGGCGACGAACCCTCCGACGCTCTTTTCAGTAATCAGAAAGATTAAGAAAGAGCTTTAGGTAGAAAAAGATTGATTACCTCGTTATGGTGGGGGAGAGGGGTATTTATAGTCACCTTAGGGACCCGTTCGAGCTAAGGATAAATCTCTACTTCCCGGTATTGTTGGATAAGATGTAAAGTTTAAATCGTTTCGTAGAGATAACCATGAATTTGAATTAC
Source organism: Hemerocallis citrina (assembly GCA_017893485.1). Lineage (NCBI taxonomy): Eukaryota > Viridiplantae > Streptophyta > Magnoliopsida > Asparagales > Asphodelaceae > Hemerocallis > Hemerocallis citrina. The sequence continues at coordinate 239,251,038 of CM030365.1, read as the reverse complement.
TCTTTATCCATCTGGGTTGGTTTGTAACGGATTGCTACCCATACCCAATAGAACAGATCCGCTTATGGGTTATTGGGCTTTGAAGAAAGACTCAGTTCCCATCTCAGACATACCATTTTATCCCTGAGAGTTTTAAGATTCGCGCCCAATTTGAACGGTCCCGATTTAATCCTATTTTTAGCCATATAGTTATACATGTATCAGGTCTGTTTGTGTTCTCTTTTTATATTTGAGCTAAATGGTTTTTAGGGGATTGTGTGGGTAACTGTTGTTGGCTTTTTTTTTTGCAGATATTTAGAGGGTTAACGTACATTCATAATCTACTGGTATGCTTTTTAATGTCCTAATTCTTAAGTTTGGTAATGTTTAGCTTGAAAATTGTCTCATTTCTATAATACTCAACAGTCAAAACTACAAAATAAAACAAGGTGCAAACACTTTGATCATGGCTTCGAGGATGATGTGGGCTTCAAAGCTACCACGTACCTCAAGATCTCCACTTTCTATAGATATTTCGCTACTGGTACAAACCCTAACCCTGATATGAATCTTTCTCTTATCTATTATCATTTGACTTGATTAATTAATGTGTTATGTTATGACCCAAATTGCTCTTAGGGCCCATTGGGCTTAGTATCTTCATATATGTAATACTTAGAATCAAATGAATACTAATCAACATTTTTGCCCTAATCTCTATCTCACACACAGCCGGCTCTTCTTCTTCCTCTCTTCTCTTCCATCTTCTCAAACCCTAACAATCCACAACCCATTCAAATCCTAACAAACTGGTATCAGAGCCCAACACCAAACTCCGATCCCTACTCCCAATCACTTCCGCTACCTTCTCCCGACCACTTCCGATCCAGATCCGGCCAACTGACCGCCCAGATCAGTCCCGATCACTTCTGCCCGTCGAGCCCGTCGTCGAGCCCGATCCGTCGTCGAGCCCTTCCGTTCGTCCAGATCAAATCCGTCGTCGAGCCCTTCCGTTCCAGATTTGGTGCCGTTCCGTTCGTCCAGATCAGATCTGATCTAGATCTCAGTCCGTCGACTTCGTCCAGTCCAGATCGTCCAGTCCGGATCTCCATCCCGCGGTGATTGCTTCAAGAAGGAAGGTATGATTGTTTTTGTGATTTAAGTAATCAATTTTTGGGGAAGAAAATTTTGGTGTTTTGTTGAATTGGGTTCAAGAAATTTGTATGGATATGTCGAGAAAATATGATATTGAGAAGTATGATGGAAAGACGAGTTTTGCATTATGGCAAGTAAGTATGGCAGCGATTTTGTCGAGCCAAGGTGTTAAGGATGCCATTTTTGGTCGAGAAAAGTTGATTGATGCTGTGCCGGATAAGAAATGGAGAGAGATGGATGATAAAGCGCTCTCTATTATCCAATTGTGTTTGAGCAATTCGACATTGCAAGAGGTCCTATCGGAGAAGACCGCTAAAGCTTTGTGGGAGAAGTTGGAGAACATCTACATGAAGAAGTCCCTCACCAATCGACTGCGGTTGAAGTTGCGCCTCTACACTCTTCGCATGGTTGAAGGTACATCAATTTCCGATCATATTACGGAGTTTGCATCTATTTTGAATGATTTAAGTAAGATTGATGTTAAGGTGGAGGATGAGGACCAAGCCCTTTTGTTATTATGCTCATTGCCCGCATCATACAAGGCTTTTAGAGACATGTTGATTTATAGTAGAGATAAAATTTCTCTAGAGGATGTTAAGAGCAATTTGCAAGCCAAGTTGCACATTGATAGTGAGATGACCAATAATGAGAAAGGGAGCCAAGGTGTTGGTTTAGTTGTTGATCGAGGTAGGTCATGGGACCGAAACTCGAAAGATACAAGGACCCGTTCGAAGTCTAGGCACAAGAATTTGACGTGCAACTATTGTAAGAAGAAGGGACACATTAAGGCCGATTGTTTCAAGCTCAAAAATAAACAAAAGGCGGATAGTAAAGGTTCTTCTTCGGAGGAGGCCAATGTGGCTGAATGTGACACGGTTGATACTCTTTGTGTGACAGATACTAATGTTGATGATATGCATTATTGGGTGATGGATACGGGTGCTTCGCAACACATGACTCCGAATAGAGATTGGTTTGAGACTTATGAGCCTACGGATGGTAAGGTTCTCATGGGGAACAACAATATGTGTAAGGTTGCCGGGATTGATTCGGTAACAATTAAGTTCCATGATGGAAAGGTCCGAAGGTTGACGGGTGTGAGGCATATACCCGATTTGTCTAAGAATTTGATTTCTTTGGGGTCACTTGAAGAAAAGGGGTGTAAGTTCCAAAGTGAAGGTGGAGTCCTCAGAGTCTCTAAAGGGGCTCTCACAATCATGAAGGCGAAGAGAATTGGAACTCTTTATTTCTTACAAGGTTCCACGGTCACGGGCTCGGCTGCCATTGCACGTTCGGGTACTATGTCGGATGAGGAGACTACTAGGCTTTGGCATATGAGATTGAGGCATATGAGCAAGCGAGGAATGACCATTTTGAGCAAGAGAGGCTAGTTGTGTGGCCAATGCACGGGCAACTTGGAGTTTTGTGAGCATTGTGTATTTGGCAAGCATAAGAGGTTGAGCTTCTCCACGACCATTCATTCGACCAAGGGAACACTTGACTACATCCATTCGGATCTTTGGGGACCTTCTCGTGAGCCTTCTAAAGATAATGGTTCTCGTTATATGCTTACTTTCATTGATGATTTCTCAAGGAAGGTTTGGGTTTATTTCTTGAAAGAGAAAAGTGATGTGTTTAGCACCTTCAAAGAATGGAAGTCACTTTTGGAGAACCAAACATGAAGGAAAGTTAAGAGGTTGAGAACCGATAACGGTTTGGAGTTTTGCAACCGTGAGTTTGATAATTTTTGCAAGGCTGAAGGGATTGTTCGGCACAAGACGGTGGTCAACACTCCACAACAAAATGGTATTGCAGAAAGGATGAATAGGACACTACTTGAAAGGTCTAGAAGTATGCTTTTAAATGCGGGTTTGGGTAAGGAGTTTTGGGCGGAAGCCATTAACACATCCTGCTATTTGGTGAATCGATCTCCTACCACTTCAATTGAGTTGAAGATACCCGAAGAAGTGTGGTCGGGTAAGACGGCCGATTATTCGAATTTGAGGGTATTTGGTTGTCCCGCTTATGTACATGTGAATGAAGGAAAGTTGGAGCCTAGATCGAAGAAGTGTATTTTTGTTGGGTATCCCAGAAATGTGAAGGGGTATAAGTTGTGGTGTCCCGAATCATCCAAATTCCTTATTTCAAGAGATGTCATTTTCAATGAGTCGGCCATGTTGAAGGCAAATGATGTTGCACCCGAGCCGACTATTAAGGAGAATGAGAAGGTTGAGAAGAAGGTGGAGTTTGAGGCGCCGGTCCAAGAAGGTGATGATTTGATCTCACATGATGATGTCAATTTGGAGGAAGTCCAAGAAGAGGTACAACCATATGTATTGGCAAGGGACCGAGCTAGAAGAGAAACAAGACCACTTACAAGGTATGGATACTCCGACTTTGCTTATTGTTTGGCAATTGCAGAGGATGTGGAGTATTGTGAGCCATCTTCCTACAAGGAAGCCATTTCTTCTAATGATGCGGCCAATTGGGTTGCCGCTATAAATGAAGAGTTACAATCTTTGCAACAAAATGAGACTTGGTCTCTTGTGAAGCCTCCGAGTGGTAAGAGGATTGTGGGTTGCAAGTGGGTGTTTAAGAGGAAGATTGATGGCTCAAATTCCGCGGATTTTCGATATAAGGCAAGGCTAGTGGCTAAAGGGTACAGTCAAGTCCAAGGTGTGGACTTCAATGATGTGTTCTCTCCTGTAGTTAAGCACACCTCCATTCGAGTTTTGCTCTCTTTGGTGGCAATGAAGGATTTCGAATTGGAGCAAATGGATGTGAAAACTGCCTTCTTGCATGGTGATTTGGAGGAGCAGATTTACATGAGCCAACCGGAGGGTTTTGAGGTTGCGGAAAAGAAGGACCGTGTGTGTCTTTTGAAGAAGTCCCTTTATGGCCTTAAGCAATCACCGCGGCAATGGTACAAGAAGTTTGACTCATTCATGGTGAGTATTAATTTCCATCGTTCCAATTATGATAGTTGTGTTTACTTCAAGAAGTTGGATGGTGGGGATTTCATTTACTTGTTGCTCTATGTGGATGACATGTTGATTGCATCCTCAAACTTGAAAGAAGTTAGGAGGTTGAAAGAGCAACTAAGTTCGGCATTTGAGATGAAAGATTTGGGGGCCGCCAAAAGGATTCTCGGGATGGAGATCACAAGGGATAGGTCCAAGAGAAAGTTATTTCTTTCACAAAAGAGCTTTGCCGAGAAAGTGCTACGCCGTTTTGGCATGGAGAAAGCGAAAGTTGTTTCAACACCTCTTACTGCGCATTTCAAGCTTTCGGCCGCTTTAAGCCCAAAATCCGATGATGAGAAGAAATATATGGAAAAGGTTTCATATTCAAGTGCAGTCGGGAGTCTCATGTACTTGATGGTGTGTACTCGACCTGACATTGCTCAAGCCGTTAGTGTGGTAAGTAGATATCTCTCTTGTCCGGGGAAAGGGCATTGGGAAGCGGTGAAGTGGATCTTCCGCTATTTGAGAGGTACTATTGATGCTTGCTTGGAGTTTGGTAATGGCAAGAAACTGACGGGCTTTGTGGATGCGGATTTTGCGGGTGATTTGGACAAGAGGCGTTCCTTGACGGGTTATGTTTTTACCCTTGGAGATTTTGCAATTAGTTGGAAGTCTACACTTCAAGCCACCGTTGCACTCTCAAGCACTGAGGCCGAATATATGGCAATTACTGAGGCTATTAAGGAGGCTATTTGGCTCAAGGCGTTTGTTGGTGAGATGTCTTCACTTGAGGGTCCTATTACGGTGTTTTGTGACAACCAAAGCGCGATCCATTTGACTAAGGACCGCATGTACCATGAGAAGACGAAGCACATTGACATTCGATACCATTTTGTTCGAGATGTGATCTCGGAAGGCAAGGTTGCCGTGAAGAAGATTGGTACCGAATCGAATCCGGCCGATATGCTCACAAAGCCTCTTCCAATTGCAAAGTTCAAGCTTTGTTCAAGTTTGATGTCGGTTTGTTTCTAGCTAGTTTGAGCTAGTTTTGTTTCTAGCATGTTGCTAGTTTGTTTTAGGTTATGTTGGTTTTATGTTTTAGTTTGTTTTAGATGCAATTTGGTTCAAGGTGGAGATTGTTATGTTATGACCCAAATTGCTCTTAGGGCCCATTGGACTTAGTATCTTCATATATGTAATACTTAGAATCAAATGAATACTAATCAACATTTTTGCCCTAATCTCTCTCTCACACACAGCCGGCTCTTCTTCTTCCTCTCTTCTCTTCCATCTTCTCAAACCCTAACAATCCACAACCCATTCAAATCCTAACATAATGTTATATTTTATATATCGATTATGTTGTGGTTTTGGTAAATTATGCGTTTAATCTTATGGGTCTTACGAAAGTTCAGTTGAAGTTTGGATCTTTTTTAATGGGTTTGACTACGTTTGATGCATTGTGTGTATAATTAAGAATTAGATTTTAAAGCAAACACAGCCCATGAAATTATTTTTAAATAATTCTCTTAGTCTATCATCTTTATCCTAACATGTGTTATAATACATGGTTTATAATGTATAACCTATTTACTAAATGTTAATGACGTAATAATATACATATTATCATAAATTAGTTGAATTTGCTACAATTTTTCGTAAAGCCGGTGCAATTTTTTAGATTGAATCTTTTATTATCATAAACAATTTATTTAAGCCCTCTATTGGATATAATTGAAATTTTAGTATTTGAACAATTGAATGACTATTGTGATTGGATTTGGAGGTGGATTATTGTATTAGATGCTTGAGTTTTGATAGTGTGTTTATGAGTATCCTTATTCAATATTTATTCTTGAATGTTGATATATTAGATGAATTTTATACAGTGAAAAATCTTTATGTATTGGATATGTTTTGTCAAATTTTTCGTAAAGTATGTGTAATTTGCATAGGGGTATCATGGAATTCAGATTGAATAGTAACATAAAATCAGATCATAAAAAGGACTCTTCACCTTAACTGCAATTTTTATTTAAGTATCTGTTGTGTTCTATCTTGAATTTTAACTCTGGGTTTATGGGAAGATTCATTTAATGAAAATGCATGAGAAGGATGATAGTGAGTACCTAAAAAGAAGAGCTTGGAGTTGAACAAGAGGGCGAGGATGAAGAGATGAGTTATCATAAATATTCCCTTTATTTAGTTCATTGCATGCATTTTTTTGCTTCAATAATATTCAATTGGATAATATTATGATTTTACAGTGATTCTCTAAACCATCTACTTATGTGATGATGCTAATAAAGATTTCAGTAATTAGGGTAGATATGATATTCACAAGTTTCTCCTAATTCTCTTTTTTTTTTTTGATATTCTATATAATTTTATGAGTTCCTTAAAATTATTTTAGACTGTGCAATTTGCACAGACTAACACTAGTTAATTTCTAAGTATTTTATTCGGTAGGTGGTCCCAACTGGTTAGATGGAATTGTCACATTCCTAAGCAACAACGGCTGGTTTGGTTTGAAGGAAACCAGGGTACACACTACTTTGATAGAATAAAATCTTCTAGTTAAACACACTAGTATAATGTACGTGCGATGCACGTCTAAAAAAATTAAAGTCATCAAATTAAATGAATATATATCAAGTAAGAAAAAAATAGTTTATATTTGAATGTTTTGAATTGGGCTACACGTGCGGTGCACATTTATATTTGTTGTATTTAGTTTGTACGTGTATCATATGTGTTTATATAGTTACAAAGTTAGATTTGTTTGTTTTAGACTCTAACTTTCTCATTAAAATAGTAAAGATTTCCATTTTCAAAGGATAACCTGTTAACTTTTATTTACATTGAATTTATATACTTTGAGTCTCAAAATTAACAAAAAAAATGAAATCATTACAAAGTGTATGCTTAAGTTTGAATCTATTTTGTCAAGTTAGTAGATGCCCTTGGAGGAAACAACTTTCTAGACGGTATAGAAAAGTAGGATTGGCCTATATCAGGCCGACCCAAGCCCAACGGTGTGAGGACTTGAACAAGATTTTTACAAAAGTGAATGGCATATTGAGAAAAACACCCTTGTAAAGCCCACAGTAGCTAATTTCAAACTTTTTAATGCAGTGAAGGGGTTTATCTTGTTCACTTGTAATGACGGTATATCTGGATCAAATGAAAGTACGATGATAGCAGCTCGGTATGGAACTACTTTCTAGATCAAAGACATGCTAGATAATAGAAGACATTTTCCTTTCCAAAGAAGAAAAGAAAATTTAATTAAATCCACTGAAGTAAGCTACTTTAGGTCTCAAAGTTTCCCTAAAAATGGTCAAATATATGCCCATTGTACAAGCGTATGCTTAGATTGAAATATACTTTCATTGTATAATTCACAGCTGAGCTTGGACCCGACCGTTTAGGCCACACAGAAAAATAGGTCGGTCCTTTATGAACCTAAAGTACAATATGTGTTATCTTATATTGTCGGCAGAAAACTGTCATCTGCGAGAACCTGCCTTCTATGAACTTGAAATCTGTGAAAAACTAAACGGAAGTTTACAAATGTGAAGGGCATACAGAGAAAATCTACTCTTGTGGGGTCCACAGTTGTTACGTTTGATTTTTTAATACCATAGATGGGTCCCATCCAGTTGGAGGGATTTGTCGTGTTCACATGCATCGATGGTGGATTTGGTTATATCGAAGTAAACCCTTAGAGCATCCACAGTCGTTTTTCTCATTTGGTATAATATGGCAGCTACAGTAATAGCAAATACCCACGTTCACTGCAGTCGTCGTTTGCTATAATTTTTCTATTTTTTAGAGAGACGGGGTATCATACCCCGTCCGATCGTTTCAAATATTTTTAAAAAAATTAATTACTTAAACTATATTAATTAACTAAATTAAATAATATAAAAATTACTAAACCTAATTAATATACTAACTAAACTTACTTTATACTAAAACTACTCCTAATTAATACCCTGCCACATTAAATGCTCCAAATTTTGCTCCTAAATTTCCGGACGGGGTATCATACCCCGTCCCACATTTTTTTGTTTTTTTTTTTTTTTTTCCTATCGCTCAATCCTGAGCGTTGATTTCATTAAAAAAAAAAAAAATAAAAAAAAAAAAAATAAAAACAAAGGGAGAGACGGGGTTTGATACCCCGTCCGGGGTATCATTCCCCGTCCTAACAATTCTTTAAAAAAAAAATATTAAAAAAAGGTGGGACGCAGTATCATTCTCCGTCCGATAAGATTTAAATAATATTATATAGAAGAGACGGGGTATCATACCCCGTCCTCTATAATTTGAGAAAGCTCATATGGTTTCTCAAATTTGAGAAATAGAAATAGGAGCTTTGCCATATTATCCAAATTTGAGAAACGACTGCAGCATGGTTTTGGGGATCGTTTGCTATAATTTGGATATTTGGAAATTATAGCAAACGACTGTGGATGCTCTTACAGCAGCTGGATGCGACCATTTATGAAGATATATCCAAAAGCTTTTTAATTCAAGAAGAACTGAATGGTTCCTACTTCCTATATGAGATTAATATTTTTTTTTTCATTTTTTTAATTTTAATTTTGCAAAATTTTTCCCTTTTAAAAGGCTTTATTGTTGCACTATAATATCAATTGTATCTAGAATATAAGTTACTCCATAACAACGGGCAATAATAAAAAATCCTAGCAAATCAGGGTCTTACGATTCCAGCACAGATCTTAAAGCTTCTATATGTAGATTAATTATAACAGGTCTGTTTAAGAGCATCCACAGTCGTTTGCTATATTTGCTAATTTCTCATATTATGAGAAACGAACTCCTGCAGTTGTTTCATCTGAACTATTTTTAATTATTTTTTTAAATGATCTAACGGTACATGTTGTACCGTGTACCGTCTGGAAAAAAAAAAAAAATCGAAAATGCCTCAAACGAGACATGTTGTCTCGTCCCATGCCAAAATGGCTTGGACGGGACAACATGTCCCGTCCTAGAATCCAAGACACTTTTTTTAGGGTTAATTTACTAATTAATCCCTTTCTATCCTAATTAATTACCTATATATTAATTTAATAATCTAATACTACTACTAATTACTAACTTATACTAATGTAGTATTGAGGTTAAAAATATTAAAAAATTAAAGTGAGATGGGACATGTTGTTTCGTCCGCTTAAAAAAAATGGCAATAGCAAAGCACCATTGCAGGCAATTTCTCATTTTACTATTTTCATTTTCCATTTTGTCATATTTTTTAGCAAACGATTGTGGATGCTCTAACAGGTCTGGGCCTTTTCCAAGCTCCTACAAGACATGGACATCTTACAAGTCCATAAAAAGTGACAGATTAAGCCCACTAAGAGAGACCCAGTCTATGAAGGTTGTTAGTCAAATCTCTTATCCCCAAACAAGAGAGTTTATCTCTTGAGGAGGAGATTCAAATAAGAGATAATAATTCATAGTCGATCTAATGGATTCATATCCATCTTCTGTACTGTTTCTCAAGCCTATAAATACCCCCTCCTCTTCAGTCAGAAGGTAATCAACAATTTCTCTCTCAAACTCTCTTTCTCTTTCTGGTTCTGACTTGAGTGTCGGAGGTTCTATCGTTGGGGCCAACCCCCGGTGTTTTAGGCTTTTTGCAGGTTCATCGGCCGCATCAGCAACCATCGGATCCAGGTAACGTTGTTTAATCAACGATTCAGATTCAATCTCAGGAGCTCTAGCTGCATTTCACTGCAAAGATCGAAGGTCAGATTTTTAGTAGTTTTCATCAAATATTAACTCACTATTTGTTTGCTATCATACCAAAATAAGTAGCAACAGATTGACGTCATTTGTAGGAAACTACACAAATCAGACTTACCGCAATGCCACCAAGATTAAGATGTAGAGCTGCGGCCTCAAACCTTCACACCAACTCTCTTCGTCAACCAGCTCCTCCTGTGGAAGATCTGATTCCTTCTCAACAGTCGTCCTGACAGCCTAGTCAAGCTCCTGTCAATGGAGAGGCATCGGGGGGCTCCTGAAAAAGCTTTCATGAACATCATCCTCTGCACGACCAAATCTCAGTTCATAATGCTTCAACTAATTCAATGACCTCACGAGGCTCCCGGGGCTCTAGAGATCTCCGCCAAATCATCAGTGCTAGGCAACAAGGAACTGATTTACGAATCTGCTTAAACGAGTGGCGTTACTGAGCTGAGGCCTCCCGCTCAAAACGTCAGGCAAACCGAATAAGCAACCCTCCAAGATAGAGATCAAGGCAATCCCCCTCTCACAGGGGGCACACCGCAATAATAAGCCTGACTCGTGAGAGTCGAAAGCTTCTTGAGCAGAACAAAGGGAAATATACCCAAGTCACTAGGGCCAAACTGGATAAGTTCAAGATCGACATCCTCCGAGCTATCCAAGATAGTCAAGATCTGGGCCAACCCCCCAAAGAAGGATCTGCCGTCTCAATTGGATCCAAGGGAAAGGATGAAAAAGTCATTCGCCATATCCAAGAATTAGAAGATCATCTAGAGCAGATGAAGAATGAGGGAAACCGCTCCAGTAGGGCCTACTGCCCTAGTCGACCTCCTTTTAACAAAACCATCCTCAATGCACCCATCCCAAAGGACTTCAAAGCTCCTCAATTCAAATCATACGATGGAGAATCAGACCCTACATACCATATTGAGTGTTTCAAGACCCTCATGATGGTCTATAATGTCACTGATGCACTCATGTGTCGTATATTTCCTGCAACACTAAAAGGATCAGCAAGGGAATGATATTTCTGCCTTACTCCGGCGTTAATTCTCCTTCGACCAGCTCGAGGAGCTCTTCACAGCGCACCTCGTTACCAGCTGAAAGGCTAAAAAAATAAGTACTTCCCTATTGGAATTGAAGCAAAGAGACAGAGAACTGCTGAAAGACTTTTTCATTCGCTTGACAGCCGAAGCAAGTTCCACCTCCTTCTTAAATTCATCAATGGCAGCCGCCGCATTTCGCCATAAAGTCACTAACAAACATCTGAAAGCCTCCATCACAAAAAAACCGCCTAAAAATTTCATTGAGCTCCTGGAAAGGAGTAACAAGTATATCAGGGTCGAGGAAGCTCTCTATCCTCAAAGCAAGAACGATTCATATTTCAGGAACAAACAGAATAATACAAGCGAGGAAGAACCTAAGAAGTTTCAGAAAGACGGTGCAGGTCAACGCCGTCTACCTCCAGCACCACGCTTCGACAAGTTCACCCCTCTCAATGCAAGTTTATCAGCCATCCACATGGAAGTTGAGAAGGATGGAATAATCTGCCCTCCCCACAAGATGTCAACGTGTAGCAAGGGAAGTGACAAAAATAAGTGGTGTGCATTTCACAGAGATCATAGACACACTACTGACAATTGTCAAGCCCTTAAAAAAGGACTAGAAGCCCTGATTCGCAGAGACTATCTCTCCAAATTCGTTTAGAAAGATAACAACAACGAAAACCCTCCGCCCTGAAGGGCTAATAAGCATCAAGAGAGGCCATCTGAATCGCAAGACTCTGAACACCTGGCCATTCTCCTCTCCATTCACGGAGGTCCGATGGGGGGAGACTCCAACTCCTCCTGCAAAGACTTCATGAGCGAAGTCAACTCCGTAAATAACATTCCGCTTGCCAAAAGCACCGGGGTTCTGATATCTTTCTCCGACAATGACTTAGAAGGTGTCTCAACACCTCACTGCGATGCAATGGTCATAAAACTTTTCATGGTGAATCAAGAGGTACACCACATCCTGGTGGACAACCAAAGCTCAGTAAACATCCTTTTCATAAATACTTTCAATGACCTCAAGCTCTCCCGAGACCGACTCAAGACAGCTGGTCATACACTCCACGGATTCTCCGATGTACCCGTTCAAATAGAAGGAACTATCACACTTGATGTGATGGTAGGAAAAGCTCCCGCAACTCGAATGGAAGCACTGGACTTTATGTTAGTTGATATCAAAACCGCTTATAATGCAATATTTGGCTGCCAGACCTAGTGGTCTTCTATGCAGTTACTTCCACCTACCACATAAAAATAAAGTTTCCAACAACAGCAGGTGTAGGCCAAGTTGTAGGGAGCCAACAGGCAGCACGAACATGTTACACCGCTAAAATGGGAGCTCAATTCTCCCCTTCGATGCCATAGAGTTATTGCCAAAAAGCAGTCACAATTCTAAAACTGTAAACAAGTTTGAAGCCACTGCCAAAACAATCCTGCCAAGAACTTCCAAACCTGCCAAATTATCTCTCACCAGGTCCAAACTAGTTCTCATCATAACATAGTAATAAACCTGAATCCCCTGCCCGAAGCCACTCTGCTCATTCAACGAAAAATATACTCATGCCAAAACTAGGTCTTCCATCCTCTCTACAAGATAATCGGAGGCTCGTTCCAAAACAAGCAATTTCAGGCAATGCCTACCAAGTTTTTCGCCTAACAACTCATCAACTTGAAGACCCGGGGGGAAAGGAGATATCAGCGGGGACTTGGAAAGTAGAAAACCTTATGAAGTTGAACAAGGGCGTCTAAAACGTCCTCCCTTAGTCGTAGTAGCAATTTTTCTCAAATTGTAATAAAGGCCAGCCACTAGAGCAGCAATTTAGTTTTATTTTCAATAAAGACCGCTTCCACTGCCGGTCACTACATGTAATAACGGCCAGCCACTAGAGCAGCCACTTACTTTTAATTTTCAATAAAATTTTGTATTAATTTTTGCAAAATTATTGTACAGCTCCACAGATGCATACAAGACCGCTTCCACTACCGGTCCCTGCATGTAATAACGGTCAGCAACTAGAGTAGCCTCTTAGTTTTAATTTCCAATAAAATTTTGTATTAATTTTTGCAAAATTATTGTACAGCTCCACGGATGCATTCAATGAATTTAAAATAAGCTTACTCCAACAACGACATGAAAAACTCATTAGAAGCTCCTTATAAGATAGGTTCAATGTCCATACCCATGGCTCGAAGTTAATCTAAAAATTTGCAATAAAGCAAGTTTAGAGTTCGCTTGGCCATTCAATTGGCTTCTGTAATTCGTTAACGCCTCGAAGACAGGTTCAGAGTCCATATCTATGTCTTGATGTTACTTTAGCAACTTGCGACAAAGTAAGTCTAGAGTTCAACACGCCATTCGATCTGCTCTTGCAACATGTTAACTCTTAAAATAACAAGTTCGGAATCCATACCCATGACTCGGAGTCACTTTAGCAACCTGCAACCAAACAGGTTCAGAGTTCAACTCGCCATTTGATCTGTTCCTGAAGTTAGTTAAAATCCCTTGAAGACAGATTAGAGATCCAAAATCGTGGATTGCAGTTACTCTAGTAAAACTTGCAAAAAGAACACTTAGAGTTCAACTCACCATTTGATGTAACTCTCACAATTTGTTGGAGGACCCATACAGCAAGTTCGGAAAATAACTCTCCCTCAGAGTTACTCCTACAACTAGCTGAGTACAAGGTCGATAAGTTTGAAACTCCGTCGCGCATCGTTGAAAGTTCGTTAGCTATACACAATAGACTTGAGGCCCTGTTGTCTATCTGTAAAGAGCTCAGTCGACGACCTATCAATCTCAACAATGAGGTGTACAACAAGGATCAAGCATATGAAAAGATTTCATCAAAAATCACAAAACTACTTTAAACTCATATGTTCAGATCAACTACCACTATAGATTTTTACAAATACAAAACGGAAAGTCTAGAGTCTAACTCTCCCCAAGAGCAGCTCATACGACTATCTAACCCCCCAAGACGACGAGTCATGGGACAAAACACCTACGTGTAGAAGACTTCTTATTTCACAAAGCACAAGTCTCATTACAACCGCAGAATTACAATGAGTTTACGTTTCATGATTAAGAATTGCTACAACAGTCTTGCAAACATTGTACAAAAAACTGTCCAGTAAGTCATCTTTCTAGCTACACAATAGGCAGATGCTCTGCCTAAGAGACACAATCCTCCTCACAGGCCTCCCGCTAGTTAGCAGCTTTCCAGGGTCGCCTCAACTCTTGACGATAAAATTCAATATAAGCCTCCCTTAGGTGGGCAAGCTCCAAATCTTCCCGATCATCTGAGTAAGCTTCAATTCTGTTCCACATAAAGCGTCGTGCAAACGGAAATCCCAACTCCGCCAAGCACCGCGTATCGCAAAGGAATGCAAGCTCAATGTCCAGAGGACCTTATTCGATGTACACAACTACTTGTTAGTAAAGAGAAGAATGGAATCACCTTAACGCTGAACAAACACAAGTGACTTCACTTTAATACACTACAAAACAAACTCGATTTACCGGCTTTTTTTACGTCTTTGCCGGCATTTTTTTACGCCGGTGAAACCTTCACTGGCGTTTATAATAGCGTTGGTCCAAATGCCGCCGAAGCGAGCGTCGCGGAAAGGTAGGGGTCTACACCGGCGATTTTACTGGACGCCGGTAAATATTACAACTACACCGGCGGTCAGAGAACGCCGGTGTATGGGGGTCTCTGAGTGCCGTTCTTTTACCTCAATATACATTCACCGGCGGCCATAAACCGCCGGTATTTATCCATTCACCGGCGTTTCTATAAACGCCGGTGTAGAATGAAAGTATACCGGCGGTCGTACACCGTCGGTGTATGTGCATTTATGAGTGCCCGGTTTTCCCTACTTACAAGCACCGGCGTGACCAATAAACGCCTGTGTAGTTAGGTTCACCGGTGTTTTATAAAATGCCGGTGTTCCTTGGTGCCGTTACAGCTAGCGCCATACACTGGCGTGTGTGGGAACGCCTCTCTATCGCACACTGCAACTAATTCATTAGATAGACCGGCATTTTATAAAATGCCGGTCTATCTATGCCCGTTTGTTTTTCGTGCTTCGGTTTTCCGTTCGATTTCAATTCACAGTTTCATTTACAAAACCTGTAAACTAATTCACAACTGATTCAACCAATTTCGTTGCATATTAATGCGCAAATCACAACCAAACACAAGAATAATTAAAGATAATAAAGTTTCACACGTGTCATATCAACGTCCAAATT
Source organism: Hemerocallis citrina (assembly GCA_017893485.1). Lineage (NCBI taxonomy): Eukaryota > Viridiplantae > Streptophyta > Magnoliopsida > Asparagales > Asphodelaceae > Hemerocallis > Hemerocallis citrina. The sequence goes on along the minus strand of CM030365.1, from coordinate 239,235,862 downwards.
CACCACAAAATTAACAGTGTCATAATTAACAAATTAATATAGTGACGAACATCCCAAATATCCCAACAAACCAGTCTGACAAATATCCCAAATATCCCAAATTAACAGTCTGACATAACTCTCATAAAAAAAAACAGTCTGACATAACAACAGCAAGGAGGACATAAGAACAACAACCATACTAGGCCGACCACAGATTCATACCCCTCGAGTAGCTTCAGTTCTGATCATCAGAATTTCCTTCATTTGGGCGACCGCTCTGTGAAAAAAAAACAATAATTTAATTCAACAGTAGACCACAATACAGAATATACATATTTTTTGAACTTGCAAAAAGATCTACCTGTATCTTAAATTATAAGATCAAAGTGCCAATTGCAAATGAAATTGTTAATGATATATAGAGAGGTAAAATAATTACATTGCAATGTTAAAAATCTAGTACTTAATTTTGTTTTTAAATATATCTAAAACAACAAAACAAATGAAAATTCAGTATCTAACTTGAAACCTTTATATTCTCCTCTGATTGGGAATATCCACTATCTAAAACAGTAAAACAAATAAAAATTCAGTATCTAAGCATGTCTTTCATGGATTGTTCAGACAATCCATGAAACTGTCATCGTGGAAGGAAACCAAATATAAGAAAAATAAGAAAAATAAGATAGGGCTCATATCAAGTATATTTTTAGGGAACTGTCATCGTGGAAGGAAACCAAATATAGAAGCCAGAAATGGAAACAGAAAGAGGAATGGTAGAGACTTTGGATACACCAGGCTATTATAGCGGCATTTTCCTCATCTCTCTCTCATCCCTTATTTTCCTTCAGCACACGAACACAAAGTGACATCAGCAACAACAGCAAGAGCGACAAGAACAACAATAATAATAAATTATTATGAACAAGATGTCTCTATATGGGTTTCCAGATCTCCACTCGAGCCCTCTCTTTCTAATCACAGCCCAATTAAGAACATAGACAACAGCCACTAAACAATCCAATCACAGCCCAATCAAAATTTGCCATCCTGGATCTTAAATATTCAGATGCATGAATTCAGCTTCTTTAACAGTAAAACAAAAATGATAACATAGCGGCATCTAAGCATATATGTTTCTCTATTAATTCTTCATCCCAACTAAATCATTGATGTTTGTGGCTCCAAAAGAAACCCCTACAAGGTTTGTTCTGCCCAATTCTTGTACATATCCAGAGGATTTTGGCATACGTACAGCTAGCATCCTCAGTTCAAGTGAACCCATTTTGGTCAAAAAAACATGCCAAGATGACAATCAGATGCATGAAACAAGCTTCATTAACAGTAAAAGAAAATGAGGATGCTACCAGCATACTTAGTTTGGAAGTGAACCCATTTTTTGTTAAAAAATCATGTCAAAGATGGCAATCAGGTTCTTTAACAGTATCTGAAAATGAAAATATCCATTATCTGAGCATATATGTTGCTCTACTAATTCTTTAGCCCAACTAAATCTAAAACCCAATTGTTGTACATATCCTGAGGATTTTGGCATACAGCTAGCATCCTCAGTTCACAGTGAACCCATTTTGGTCAAAAAAAAATGCCAAGATGACAATCAGATGCATGAAATAAGCTTCATTAACAATAAAAGAAGATGAGGATGCTAGCAGCATACTTAGTTTGGAAGTGAACCCATTTTTTGTTAAAAAATCATGCCAAAGATGGCAATCAGGTTCTTTAACAGTATCTGAAAATGAAAATTTCCATTATCTGAGCATATATGTTGCTCTACTAATTCTTTAGCCCAACTAAATCTAAAACCCAATTGTTGTACATATCCGGAGGATTTTGGCATACAGCTATAGCATCCTCAGTTCACAGTGAACCCATTTTGGTCAAAAAAACATGCCAAGATGACAATCAGATGCATGAAATAAGCTTCATTAATAGTAAAAGAAGATGAGGATGCTAGCAGCATACTTAGTTTGGAAGTGAACCCATTTTTTGTTAAAAAATCATGCCAAAGATGGCAATCAGGTTCTTTAATAGTATCTGAAAATGAAAATTTCCATTATCTGAGCATATATGTTGCTCTACTAATTCTTTAGCCCAACTAAATCTAAAACCCAATTGTTGTACATATCCGGAGGATTTTGGCATACAGCTATAGCATCCTCAGTTCACAGTGAACCCATTTTGGTCAAAAAAACATGCCAAGATGGCAATCAGATGCATGAAATAAGCTTCATTAACAGTAAAAACAGATGAGGATGCTAGCCGCATACTTAGTTTGGAAGTGAACCCATTTTTTGTTAAAAAATCATGCCAAAGATGGCAATCAGGTTCTTTAACAGTATCTGAAAATGAAAATTTCCATTATCTGAGCATATATGTTGCTCTACTAATTCTTTAGCCCAACTAAATCTAAAACCCAATTGTTGTACATATCCGGAGGATTTTGGCATACAGCTATAGCATCCTCAGTTCACAGTGAACCCATTTTGGTCAAAAAAACATGCCAAGATGACAATCAGATGCATGAAATAAGGTTCATTAACAGTAAAAACAGATGAGGATGCTAGCAGCATACTTAGTTTGGAAGTGAACCCATTTTTTGTTAAAAAATCATGCCAAAGATGGCAATCAGGTTCTTTAACAGTATCTGAAAATGAAAATTTCCATTATCTGGGCATATATGTTGCTCTACTAATTCTTTAGCCCAACTAAATCTAAAACCCAATTGTTGTACATATCCGGAGGATTTTGGCATACAGCTATAGCATCCTCAGTTCACAGTGAACCCATTTTGGTCAAAAAAAATGCCAAGATGACAATCAGATGCATGAAATAAGCTTCATTAACAGTAAAAACAGATGAGGATGCTAGCAGCATACTTAGTTTGGAAGTGGACCCATTTTTTGTTAAAAAATCATGCCAAAGATGGCAATCAGGTTCTTTAACAGTATCTGAAAATGAAAATATCCATTATCTGAGCATATATGTTGCTCTACTAATTCAGTGAATCCATTTTGGTCAAAAAAATGTGCCAAGAAGACAGTCAGATGCATGAAATAAGCTTCTTTAACAGTAAAAGAAAATGAAAATTCCAGCATATAATCATTTATGTTTCTCTATTAATTCTTCATTGATGTTTGTGGCTCCAAAACAAATTTTGATTTGGCTTTGAATGGAGATTGTAGTCATAGATCAATTCTTCATTGAAGAAAAATACGAATAGGGCTCATATCAAGTATAGTTTTAAGGAATTGTCATCGTGGAAGGAAACCAAATATAGAAGTCAGAAAGAGGAATGGTAGAGAATGAGGATACACCAGGCTAACATAGCGGCATTTTCCTCATCTCTCTCTCATCCCTTCTTTCCCTTCAGCACACGAACACATAGAGACATCAGCAACAACAGCAAGAGCGACAAGAACAACAATAATAATAAATTATTATGAACAAGATGTCTCTATATGGGTTTCCAGATCTCCACTCCAACTCGACTCTTTCTAATCACAGCCCAATTAAGAACAATTGTTCACAGTCACTAAACAATCCAATCACAGTTCGCCCTCAAAATTTGTGATCCTGGGTCTAAAAACATACATAATTCCCAAAATATGTACAATAATTGGAAAGAACAAATCTTGTGCAGGTTTCTTTTGGAGCCAGAAACATGAATGATTTTGTTGGGCTGAAGAATTAGTAGAGAAACATATATGCTTAGATAATGGAAATTTTCATTTTCAGATACTGTTAAAGAAGCTGATTTCATGCATCTGATTGCCATCTTTGGCATGATTTTTTAACCAAAATGGGTTCACTTCCAAACTAAGTATGCTGCTAGCATACCAAAATCCTCCAAATCAGTACAACAACACGGCTGAACAAACCTTGTTTGCAGGTCATACAATGTCATCTAAGCATGTTATGTGCCAAAGTGGGGTTGGTCATACAATGCATGAACGACACGTATTAGTTGTTTGTGAGTATGCAATAGGGTGCAGCTATGAACAGGGCTCATATCAAGTGTAGTATTACGGACTGTCATCGTGGAAGGAAACCAATTTAATATAGAAGCCATATATGGAGTCAGAAAGAGGAATGGTAGAGAATGAGGATACACCAGGCTAACATAGCGGCATTTTCCTCAACTCTCTCTCATCCCTTCATTCTCTTCAACACACGCACACAAAGAGACATTAGCAACAACAGCAAGAGGGGGTTGGTCCAACAATAAGTATAGATTATAATAAACGAGATGTCTCTATTTGGGTTTCCAGATCTCCACTCCAGCCCTTTCTTTCTAATCGCAGCCCACTTAAGAAACATAGACGAAATACTTATAGACGACAACCACAATGCAGACTCACAAACACTAATACGTGTCTTTCATGCATTCAAGACCATAATCTCTTTAAAAATACCAATTTAAAGACTTACCGAAGGTGGGACTTGGGATTGCTGCCCTATTAAATGGGTCATTTGTTCTTGTAGGAGTGCAACTTGTGCCTTTAATGCAGTCATCTCCTCGTCCCAATTGGCACTTGAACTAGATTCACTCCGTCCTTATAGCCGTGAGGGGGTTGGTCCTAGCCCCATACCACGGACACGTCCATGCCTCTCCTTTTCCCTAACCTCGGTCAAGGCAACTCTCTGCCGGGTACGGAAATCTGTGGGTGCCGCCGTAGGGTCAGAATCTGAAGCGGAAGAGATTTCATCATACCTTCTCCGAGCGTTAGTCTGTAAAAGGACATAACAATCAGAGTTAAAAGCAGATGAAATTTTGACTACTCATTAGATATTAGTTCACAAATTACCAGAATCCGTGCTGCCTCAGGGCTCGCATACGTCCCATCCTTCGATTTGTGGGTGGCATCAAAAAAGTCAATGTCGCCAAACTCCGTAGGACCCCCCAAATCTTCTTCCTATATATTAGTAAGATGAAATGGTTATAAACAAATAACTGTAAGTCTTCGTTCACTAAGGGCTCATCTTCATTTTCTAATACAACCGGACGAACAGGAGCTGACGTATGATCCTCTCCATGACAAAACCACCTTGTGTACCCTTGAAGAAAACCGTTGACAACCAAGTGTGTATGTACTATGTCATATGTCCTCAAATTACAATTTGTACACCGAAGGCATGGACAAAGGATTAGGTTGGGATCACGGGAATGTCGTTTGGCAAAAATAATAAAATCTTTAATACCATCATGGTACTCCTTAGATAATCGTGGTTTACTAATCCAACTTCTATCCATTATAACAATAGCACACAATCTGAAATTAAAATTTGATATATTAAATAGTAATAACAGTAAAAGGCATTTTGTATATTAAATTTCACCTTTTTGAAAATCATCTCTAGCTGCAAATAAATAAATGATATAATCTTTAACTGTAAAATAAAGAAATTATGGTTCCAAAAAATGTACAAAAAAAAATTAAATCTTAACACAATCTACTCTATTCACATAACCCTAAACTACCTTTTGTGGAAATTATCACAACCACCTTAGTGATATTTTATCGCACACCCTGTGTTCGAGTGTAATATCAATTCGACTGTAGTCTCCCCTGTATTTGGCTTTCCGTTCAAGGAGATGATGATGGTAAAGGGTATTTGCTGAGGAAGAGGAATCGGATGAATAATGAGGGCGTCGTGCTGTAACTACGGTAACAAAAAGATCTGATGACTCATGAACTATTCTGTTCCTGGCTACTAATAATCACTTACTTATCTCATAATAATAATAATAATAATAATAATAATAATAATAATAATAATAATAATAATAATAATAATAAACAAAAGAAACTAATATGGCTACTAATATGTTTTTCTAACTTAATTCTTCATCCCAACTAAATCATTGATGTTTGTAGCGCCAAAAGAAACCTGCACAAGGTTTGTTCAGCCCAATTCTTGTACAGATTTGGAGGATTTTGGTAAAAAACATGCCAAGATGCCAATCAGATGCATGAAATCAGCTTCTTTAACAGTAAAAGAAAAATGATAATTTCCAGTATGTAAGCATATATTTTTCTCTATTAATTCTTCATCCCAACTAAATCATGATGTTTGTTGCTCCAAAAGAAACCTCCACAAGGTTTGTTCAACCCAATTCTTGTACAGTTTTGGAGGATTTTGGTATACATACAGCATCCTTAGTTCACAGTGAACCCATTTTGTTAAAAAAAACATGCCAATATGACAATCAGATGCATGAAATCAGCTTCTTTAACAGTAAAAGAAAATGAAAATTTCCAGTATCTAAGCATATATTTTTCTCTATTAATTCTTCATCCCAACTAAACCATTCATGTTTGTGGCTCCAAAACAAACCTCCACAAGGTTTGTTCAGCCCAATTCTTGTACAGATTTGCTCCGATTTTGGTATACATACAACATCCTTAGTTCACAGTGAACCCATTTTGGTTAAAAAAACATGCCAAGATGACAATCAGATGCATGAAATCAGCTTCTTTAACAGTAAAAGAAAATGAAAATTTCCAGTATCTAAGCATATATTTTTCTATTAATTCTTCATCCCAACTAAACCATTCATGTTTGTGGCTCCAAAAGAAACAATCACAAGGTGCGTTCGGCCCAATTCTTGTACCCATTTTGGAGGATTTTGGTATACAGCTAGCATTCTTAGTTCACAGTTAACCCATTTTGGTTAAAAAAAACATGCTAAGATGACAATCAGATGCATGATTTCAGCATCTTTGATGATGCTATGTTTGAAAAATAAGAAAAATCAAGATGCATAATCTGAAAAAACATGCTAAGTTTGAAAAATAAGTGAAATCAAGAGATGATACCGAAGAGAGAGAGAGAGAGAGCGGGGCGACGAGCGCGGGGGCATAGGAGATAGAGAGAGAGCGGGGCAAGGCGGTGCTTTCCGATAGCCAATTCACCTCCAAATAGAGAGAGGGAGGAGGGAAATCAAAAATGACGAAGGGAAGAAGGGACGATGACGAAAGGTCGAAGGCTGTCGAAGAGGACGAAGCGGCGGAGGCAAACGCGCGGGAAGTAGAGCGAGGAAGGAGGAAAAACGAAGGCAGCCCTTTTTTTGGGGGGTGGGGGGGTTTGGGAAAATGGAGAGCGAAAGATTAGGGTTCGCGGGATTTATCTCAGCTTATTCACCGGCGTTTCAATTAGACACGCCGGTGAATGTATCGGTATATTCACCGGCGTTTCTAATTAAAATGCCGGTGAATAATACACTTCACCGGCATTTTTAAACGCCGGTGAATACGAAGATTGCCTGGCGGTTTAAAGCAACCGCCGGTGTATAACCTTCCCATCTGGTGCCCCATTCCTATTCGCTCCCTACCCCGGCGCTACTGGTAAAACGCCGGGGAATATACGCCGGTAAATCGAGTCTCTTTTGTAGTGATATTAAGAAGATTTAGAACACCCAAAACTCAATCGCTCTAAAATGAGTTCGGCGCTCCACACGCCACTTGAGTTCCCCCGGCCAACAGCTTGTCAACTCCGAACAACGAGTTCGACGCCCTACTCTCCGCACGAGCTCCATCAACAACACATTGGTTCCAAAAAATGAGTTCAACGCTCCGCTCTCTGCTCGAGCTCCATCAAGCAACTCCTTGGCTCCAAACAATGAGTTCAATGCTCTGCCTACCGTACGAGCTCTATCGACAACTCGTTGACTCTGAACAATGAGTTCAATGCTCTGCTCACAACTTGAGCTCCATTAGCAACAAGTTCAATGCCCTTTGCTCTCTGCTCGAGCTCCATCAAGAAACTCATTGGCTCCAAACAATGAGTTCAATGCCTTGCTCTCTGTACGAGCTCCATCAACAACACGTTGTCTCCAAACAATGAGTTCAACACCTTGCTCTTCGCTAAGGCTCCATCAACAACTCGTTGAATCCAAACAACGAGTTCAATACCCTGCTCTTCACATGAGCTCTAGCAAAAAATTGTTAACTCCAAACAATAAGTACAATGCTCCGCTCTTTGCTCGAGTCCTTCCTACGAACCCTCATCTTCATGCAATAAGCTCGGCATCGAACACTATCTTAGAGTTACCTCTACCAAACTTGCTAGGCGCAAACCGAAAGTTCAACGTCTAACTCCATCAAAGAGTTCCCTTTTAACTTACTAGGATCAAACAACAAGCTCTATGTTCAACTCTGTTTCAAGAGTTGCCTCCTACAAAATTTGTCGGGTGCAAACAGCATGCTCTAAGTCCAACTCCGTCGTAGAATTCTCTATTAACTTGTCGGGATCAAATGACAAGCTCTACGTTCAACACTTCTACGAGTTATCTCTTTTAAACTTGATGGGATCAAATGGTAAGCACAACGACCAACTCTGCCTCAGAGTTGTCTCTTCAAACTTGTTAGGATCAAACGGCAAGTTCACATTCAACTCCGTCACAGAGTTTTCTATTAACTAGCTGGGATTAAATAGCAAGTTCCAACTCTGTCACGGGGATGTCTCCAAAAACTTGATGGGCACAACAACATTTTCAACGTTCAACACTACAACAGAGTTGTCATTATAAACTTGGCGAGATTGAACGACGAGCTTTATGATCAACTTCGTCTCATGATTTTCACTATAAACTTGTCGGAATCAAACGGTAAGCACTACAACAAACTCTGCCTCGGAGTTTTTCACGCCCCGCTTCCCATGTTACGAAAACACGGGCACGTAACTAAGGCCCAGTGAATGATATAAGTATACCAACTCATCTCATCCATAAGTTTTACAATACCCGTAAGCTCAACAATACAGTAATAATAATCACGTGAACAATAATAGCATGAATAACCAATATTTGAGATACAAGAACTTACAATAAGCCCGATAATATGTAATACAATAACAATACATCAAGATCCTTCAGTATCCCATCATCTGTACTTGTATAAACATTAACTCAAAAGAAAAAGGAAGGGAACCCGTTAGAGCAAGATACAGACCGCAAATAGTAGCAAGCTGTTAAACAAAAAAAAGGATGATATATCAAGAATAAGAAATTTGAACAATAACGGAGTCAATAAATAATAGACGATAACATTGATCAAGAAAGCAAGGTTTGGTGAGCAATAGTCGATAATGCAATGATCGATAAATCGTAAACAATAATGCAATGATCGGTAACCAATATTCAATAATCAATAATCGGTAATCAATATTCAATATTCAATGATTGATAAACGATATTCAATAATCAATGATCGATAAACAATATTCAATAATCAGTGATCAATAAACATTATTCAATAATTAATAATCGATAAACAATATTCAATAATCAATAATGTGAGTGTCGATACTCAGTGTTATTCTAATGTCTATCAGTCTTTTATTAATCTATTTAATACATGCAATTCTGCATCTCATGCCACAGGTTCGGGTGCATACAATCAAGTGAACATTTCGAATATAGTGGTGAATCTTATAAGTTCATGTACTCAGCAATAGTAAACAATAAACAGTAATCAGTAATGGTATAGTACACGATAGTTGGGATATTGTAGTCAGTAATCCGCAATCAATTGATAAAATAGTAATCAATATTAGTAATCAGTGCGGGAAATACGGGCCCCTCCTCTGAGTATAATCTTCTATAATATTCACTACTAAGTCGTTCCCTTTTTACCCCGGCTGGTCATTATTTTATTATAATGAATTATGCAAATGCAATCGATGGAACGGTGTAAAGAAATGGGATGAAGGAGGTATCAATGACTGTACAATGAACGATATGCTGTGCAATTCATTAGATGCAAAGTTTAAACAAATTTATATTTAAAAGTATGAAAATACAATTCTGTAAAGTAATACGTTGTTGTACAAAAACTAAATTTTCCGCTGCTATGGGAAAGAGAATCAGCTTCTGTCAGAAGTTCTAGAAACTAGACTCCCTGACGGTTCCAACGCATATTCACACGATACATTATAGTTACAGAAGCTAGGTCGATCAATCAATTCCTTGCGGATTTCATGTACAGTCTCGGTTCTAAAAATAGTGATAGCTTACAATCTATAAATCGGATTGAGAATCCGTCAAATGTTCTAGATTCTAGACACAATGTGCTACAATTTCTATTTAATAAGTTATAGATAATAACATCAGTAAATAGGTCTAATTCCCACTCCAAGTTGGAGCGACCAACAGGCCAGAAACATACAAGTTGATTTTTAATGGTTTTCCTTTGCAAGTGTAGAGTTCTACGGTTAAAAATGAACATAGATCCACATCTAGAAATCAGTATGGTTTCTATTATTAACATGACGAACATTGGCATTTCAACGATATTAAACTACGAATATAATCATATAATCATATGCAGATACAATTCATTCAATCACTCATTCTCTTATAATTTCATGCTTCAAATTTGTGTTTGAGTAACATATGCATATATAAATGGATTCTCATGAATTTCTATGATATTTTGGGTTGATAGATGTCGAATGAAACGATGAAGGATGTCAAACTCGAATTCAAACAATATATGACAGCAATGAGTAGATTAACAACAAGGATACAAAGATGAGACTATTTGCGGAGATAAAAGAGATGCTTGCACAAGAATAAAAATATTATACAAGTGATGCTTGCCTTAATGTTGTAGACGACGAGATGAAGAAGAAAAGAGCAGCGGTGATGACAACAACTCATCAAGGATTGATGAGCTTTGGGTTTCAAATTGTCAGTTTTGAGGAAGACATCAGTAAGGGGGAAGTGGGCTGTGATACTCGGGCGGTGGTGCTACGGAGGTGCGGGGTGCGTCTGGTTGGATCGTCGGTTGTCGATGGTGGGAGGGGTGAAGGCAAAGCTTCGGTGATGGGTTTTGGGGTGCAGTGGTGGTGATGGGTTCCCTGAGTTGGCAATGGTGGAGGCAGTGGCAGTAAGCAGTCGTGGTGCGAGGTCGCTGTGTAAGGGTGATGCCAGAGGTGGCAGTCGGCAGCGGTGGATCTGTAGGTGGCAAGGCGGCACTACGGGACGGTGCTCGGGTATGAGCAGTGAAGATGAGGGAGGGGCCTGCGTTGTGGATGGAGGCCGGAGCTAGGAGTGGAGCTCGGTAATGGTGGCGATGGAGGACAAGGAGCAGCGGGGGGGGGGGGGGGGGGGGGGAGGGGAGGGGGATGGGGGTGACGGTTTAAACGTCCGACTCCGTCACGGAATCCACCACTAACTTGCTGGGCGCAAACAGTAAGTTCAACGTTCGAATCCGTCACCGAGTTATCTCCAAACTCACTGGGATCAAATGACAATTTCTACATCAACTCCGTCTCAGAGTTTTCTCCAAACTTGCTGGGATCAAACAGCAAGTTCTACACCAACTTCACTACGGGTTGTCTCTCCAAACTTGTTGGGAACAAACAACAAGTTCAACGTTCAACTCCATCTCAGAGTTGCCTCTCCAAACTCGCCGAAATCAAACAGCAGTTTCAACATCAACTCCGTCTAAGAGTTGCCTCTCCACGAACTTGCTGGGTACAAACGACAAGTTCAAACGACCCAACTCCATCCAAAAGTTGCTTCTCCATACTTGCTGGACACAAACGACAGGTTTAATATCAGCTCCGTCTGAGAGGTACCACTCCACACATTTGTTGGGAACAAACAACAAGTTCAACACCCAACTCTGTCCAAGAGTTTTCTCTACAAACTTGTTGGACACAAACAGTAAGTCAAAACATCCGACTCTATCGTAGAGTTCTCTACATGCTTGCTGGGCGCAAACGGAAAGCTCCACGACCAACCTCATCTCAGAGTTGTCTTAATAAACTTGCTGGGATCAAGCAGGAAGGCAGTTACAGATCTTCTAGGTCAGCTACATATGCAAGATTCAACGATAAAAGCATTTAGCTTGCAGATCAACAGAACACCTGTCTAACGGTGAAATGTTCAATTGATCAAACAAGTGAACAACAAAATGTTGGGTCGAAGAAAGAGCAATCCAACGATACAGGTGAACGAAATGGCCCTTGGTCAGCGACGAGGTGCTTATCCCACAGAATGAGTTGACAAGCACAAGAAGCAACGACTCATCAAAAGAGCCGTAAAACTCAAGCAGCGAAGAGACCCGAAAATAGCAAAAAATCCATAGAGAAATGGAGCTTTTGGGTACAAAAGGAGCAAGAAAGGAAGGGGTTTGCATAAGTAATGGGTCTGGTCGGGTCTCCAATCTAGGCCCTCTAACCAAACCCAAAAACCTTATGTGTTAAGGGTAACGGGTTTGCGGGTATGAAATCCAAATGCAATAACCCGATGGCTTCTTCTTCTTCTCCTTCCAAAAACCTTTTTTTTCCAAAACCCCTGAACTCGACCAGCTTTCTTCCTTGACGACATTGTCAATCTAGGCTCTGCCTCCACGTCGTTGCCATTGCTTGAAGGCATCCAAGGACACCATGTGTTGATTGCTCACACGAAGCACTCGACGAAGAAGCTCTAAACTTCGTGAACTCATCACCTCAGTAGCGAACTCTATAGATCGACAATGAGTTCGATAATTCCATAGCTCAGCGACAACTGGAGCCCCGTAGATCAACAACGCTATAAACGACATAGCTTGGCTCGATAGCTCGGCGATAGGAATGAAGCTTCATAACTCGACAAATGACGAGAGAGCGCAAAGCTTGGCCAAGTCGATAGCTCACCGTGAGAACTCCGTAGTTCAGCAGCATCGAGAGCTCCATAGCTCACCAAGGCCCATAGCTCGGTGACATCGAGAGCTCACCAATGCCCGTAGCTCGCCAACGCCCATAGCTCTGCGATGCTTCAAACACCATAGCCCAGAGATGCTCTAAATGCATAGCTCGGCGAAAGAGCCCCATAGCTCAGCGACAAGTTCAAAACTCCACATCTCAGCGAGGGGGCGAGTGCAGTAGCTCGGCGAAGTTCAAAATCTAAGAAAAATGGCTATAGTTCGGCAAAATTGTCAGCCGAGCTAGGCAGACGCTGGCCGTCAGATCTCCAAGGGAATCGCACGCCCAAGAGATGGACGTATGAGATGCACCCACGTCGCCCTTCTTCTTCCTCATCTCTTCTGCTCTGTTCCAATTCGGTAGATTCCTTCCAAAAGCGCACCGATGATTGATCAACGCACCAGATTGATGCACGTCACTCCCCATCACAGCGCTATCACAACTTGATCATAGCCGTTCAATGCACTCAGCACGCGAGCTAGGGCGTGATTAACAACCCAGATCGAACCACATCACCATCGCCACCGCGTCATCATAGTCGTTTAAACCCCTCAGCGGGTGAGCCAAACTGAGATCAACACTGTAGATCGCGCCAAAAATCGTTCAGAAGCTTGATTATTCAAGAAAAATCCCAAAAAAGTCCTTTATAATTTGACAAATTAATTAAAATTCTAAAAATAATTATTTAATTCAGAAAATAAATTAAAATTTCTAAAAAATAATTAAAATTTGGGATAATTAATTAA